>JAFVLL020011806.1:40031-74099 GCA_021397915.2 Tor tambroides
ACTGTTGTTGTCTCGTCTCCCCTCAGACGCGCTGCAATGGCGATCCTGCGCGCAATTCTCATAACACCCACAAGATGGCGGCATTTATCGGTGAATCTGATATTACAAAACCGATATCCGATTATGGTAAAATGCTTAAATATCGGGGAAAATATCGGTAAATCGATATATCGGTCGATCTCTAGATATAAGCTTTACTCTCTGGCTCCTTTGGGTATCATACCTTGATGAAAACAAGCAATGAAATGTCATAGTGTATAATGCTGGTTTCATTTCTAATTACTACATTCTGACAGTTAAACCAGGCCATGCTGGTCAGTTATCACTATGACAAAGCCATAAATACAGCAACCTACAGATTCCTAAAAAAGTCTTTTTCAAAATCTTTGTTAATTGGTAATATTTATCAGTTGGAAACAGAGCTTCATCTGTCTTTTTCACTTCAGGGTCCTGGAGACACAAGTGGAGGCTGCCGCTGCAATGTCAACAAACAGAGGTGCCACCCAAAATGCCAGAACTGTCACTAAAGGGAAGAGCAGAGAGAGGAGGAGGTACAAGTAAGAGAAAGGGACAGAGAGAGTAGGTGTCGTCTCATGGCAGTTTATAACATTAAAAGTTTTTGACAGACATCAGGGTTGCCAGGTCTGTATAACAAAACTGTTCCAGGGGGTCAAAACCTGCTTCTATGGGGTCCCACCGTGGTCAAAATCACGTTCCAGGGTGGTGGGGGATTTTGCAGACTAAAAAAAACAGCCCATGGCAGCAGTATGAAAGTAGCTCAATTCCGTGAACTTGGCAACACTGACAGACACACACTTTGAGTACGAGCTGACTTACTGTCCACCTGTTTTAGTTTTGTGATGCTTTTAACTGAAATACAGAAAAAAAACACCTGTTGTGCAACAAATATTTCAATGGCACAATTTACGTAAGTAAATCATAAATCAATTGAAGGCACCATGGGGAATCCACTTGAAAACAGACTCCTTTTATTGGACGCCTACTGTATCAGTCCAGTCAGCATCGTAATATTGTGTAATTATTTGAAAGACCCACAGAAAAGCTTTAAATTCTCTCCACTGTATGTTACATAGCAAATATCACCTACACTATGAAAATATTTTATTTAGGATCAACTGCAGAGAGGTGACATTTCCGTTTGAATGGCTAGTGAATGTTCACACAGCTACTACAAAATATAAACCAACTATTTAAATTGAGTGAGTGTTGCCATGCTATAACTATTCAGTTATTTAAGACAGAATCACTACTTTGAGGGTGCTTAAATTAGTGATTTGCAAATGAATTATTCTTTTGAACCAGTTCTTTTTAATGATTCAGTCAACTGGTAAATCACTCAAGTAAAACTGTGATGTGGGTGGCATATCAGAACCTTAAGTGACAGAACATTGAACATTCTTTGTAACCAAAATCAAAAACATTGTGACAAAAATAGATTTTAATGCAAAAAAAACACAAATGTTTTTAAGCATTTTTTAATCTGTTCATTAAAAGAATGCATTTTACCAATCTGATCAAATGATCCCAGGAGGACAAATATAAAGCCAAAGCTAATCTGAAGCTGCCGATAAAAATGAAAATAAGGGAATAATTACAATGCACTTACACAAATACTTGCGTATTTGTCTTGTCTTACTCTTAAATCTATACTACACTGTTAAGACCTGTTACTGAAAGTGCCTTTTCTTGCCTGTTTTCATCTCATTTATCGTCATTTAACCACTAAAGTGAGCAGTCATTTTGCAGTGTTACATTTATTGTTATTATTTTATATACTGTATGTTGCCGTTGTTGTAGATTTGTGATCCAGGATAATTTGTGTGCCGTGTTTTCCCTTCACCTTTCCTACAAACCAAGAGACATTATATCTAACGTTGCACATTAGTTCAGCAAGATTAACACAATCTAGCATACTGCTTTAAGATTTGATTGTTTGCTTGTAAGTTGGATGTGATTAAGATGTAGTCATTTAGTATTGTTTTAATGTTACATTGCAATGCTATGCTAATTTAAGTAGCAGTAATGGTCAAGAGCAGGGACCTGAGGCTTGTGTGGAAATTCCTCAAGACTGTTATAAGCCAAAGGACTGATGTTGATCCCAAAGCTTTGAATCTATGCACTGAAGCAAATGTAAGCACCCAAAGCATCTACTTATGCATCAAACGAACATTTCAAAAATGTTTCCACGAGACAAGGTCATTATTTTCTTTAGTTTACTTTTTTTTTATTTGCACCTAAAAGAGTAGGGTTTTTTTTTTTTTTTTTAATTTCCAAGCATTTATATTGTTGTGACTGAGAATCCAGTGGAATTATGCAATATGTTTGTACAATTGCAAAACAGTCTTTAGTGAGGGGCCGTTCATCCTTTCTCGTGATATTATGAACCTCACTAATGTTCAGATATGTGCACTATGAAGTTCAAGTAGATTGTTTTTGCATGTACCACAGAAGAAAATTAATGACTGAAAATGGAAGGTCCCTGCACCTGCAGAAATCTTACACTTTAATTCAGTAGAGTAATCTGACCTCAGGGTTGCAAGTCTTAAAAAGTGCCTTACGGATTATAGTACTGAGCACCTGTATTGACAATATTTATAGCTGTTAAGATATTCTCATTATTACATACATGTTTGGACTAATTTAACATGCTTCACATTTTGTTCTTAAAAAATAAAAAATAACCAACCTGTATTTTATTTAACTTTTGTTGTCTGCATTTTAATTACTGCACTGAAGAACAAACACTTTTTGGTTCAGTCCTGACTCTCACATCACACACATAAATGAGCTTTTTTGAGGTTACGGTTGTGAAGGGGAAGCATAAACCATCAAAGGTTTCATGTATGGTTTTGCAGACTGAAATGAAAACAGTTATCAGCTTCATGACTCATGTTAAAACTTTATTAAACAGCTCAAACTAACAAAACAAACCTTTACAGTTAGTGTGTTTGAATTCAGACACGCTGATTAAGTGCTTTTCACTTGTTGCAGTGGAGTCAAAAACATTTACATTATAAAGAAACAAGAACAAAAAAAAAAGTGAAAAAAAAAAAAAAAATACAGAATCAGTTCAACTGTCTCTCCACCACATTTGAGTCTGAATTTCAAAAAGGATCCATGTGTGTATAAGAAGTGTCCTTGTTGCAGGAGTGTGCCATCACTAAAGATAAACTTACGCAGAAACGTCTCTTAATGGGAGATGTCTCATAACACTCAAGCTTTTCCTCATCGTCGCTTCATGGATGGAAATACAAATGACACAATACTAAATAGCTGTGCATATACAGGTTAAAAAAAGACAGTTCAGCTTCTGGTGCAATTAGTCCATACTGTTTGCATTATACAGAAATGAACAAGTTTGTATTATTGATATACATAAGCATAAACTGGTAAATGTAGAGATGCCATCTTTTTGGTTTATACTGAGAGAATCTATTGACTCAAGACCATCATAAAACAGAGTCAATGCACAAGCTCCACAACAGAATGTGTTAAAGAGACAGTGAACCTGCAAACTATCAGTTTGGTCAAGATTTCCAGTAGGGTAACTATACATCCTTTTTTTTTTTTCAACATGTTCTTGCCGGGATTTCTAAATTGTCTAAAAATTCTGGGTTTTGGCTTCATTTTGATTTTGACATGCTCTACAGTCCTCATTCTTCTCTGTAGATCCCACTTTTTCGCATAAAACGATTGGTCAATTATGTCCAATGCCTGTACCACTACTTTTCAGACATTACCTTCAGCAAGTATGAAAACAAAGCCAAAACCCAGACATTTAAGGGCCTAGATCACCCAAAAAGAAAATTACCCCATGATTTGCTTACCCTCAAGCCATTCTAGGTGTATATGACTTTCTTTTTTCAGACGAATATAATCGAAGTTAAATCAAAAAATGTCCTGGCTCTTCCAAACTTTATAATGGCAGTGAATGGGCGTTGAGATTTTGAAGTCTAAATAAAGTGCATCCATCGATCATAAAAAGTGCTCCACACAGCCCCCCGAAGCAAAGTGATGCGTTTGTGTAAGAAAAATATCCATATTTAAAACTACAAATTGTAAACTCAAGCTTCCGTTAACTGTTGTACACACGTTCACGAAAGTAGGCGTAGTGTAAGCTCCGGTGAGAATATGCTAGTCTCGTAAAAACCAAGTTTTGTTTACAGCAAAGGAAAACCAGCCTCCTCTTGGCTTAGATCGAAATCCTCGTTTTGTAGGATTTGTGGAAGAGCCAGGACATTTTTTAATATAACTCTGATTGTATACGTCTGAAAGAAGATAGTAGTATACACCTAGAATGGTTTGAGGGTGAGTAAATCATGGGGTAATTTTCATTTTTGGGTAAACTACCCCTTCAAGCCAATTTAGAAATCCCAGTCAGGACATGTCAGAGAAAAAGAGACAGACATATTGTCACCCTACTTCCTGGACTGATTCTTTCTCATGTAGTATGACGTAACATACACGGTGTCTTTCTCACTTGAAAATGAAGTGTTCCCTGAACCCACCTGAACAACACTATACAAGCCATAAACTGTGATTAGTGCAAGTGAGAAACCCTCATCCATTCACATCCAGAAAACACTAGTGATTCTAACAGCGAGACTGCATTGAGACAGACACCTCGATTCAAACAGCTGAACTCTTAAAATGTCAAAAAGAATAAAAAAAATCAGAATGCACACAAAGACACAGTGCACCACTTCTCACACAGCTCTTTAGTCGTGTGAGTGTAAATGTTATAGATAGTGTGAAATATTAAGAATATCCTTAAGTAAACAACGCTGAATAAAGACAAAGATGTAGAAGTGATCAAATCATGTCCATGTAGAACTCCTGAATTCAAGAAAACCCAGTGCGAGGCATTTGGGAGAAAACAGTGCACATTTTGGTCTATTGAAAGTGTCATATTTTGGAGGGTCTATATACAGAGGGTTCTATGTACACATTTTTATATATATATACACAAGCCAAACGAAAGGGAACGGAACCACGTCCTTCTACGCCTAATATAGGCTTATACACACACTACACCTGACAGGTAGAACATGCTACGCTGTGTACCATCCTGTGTTGACTCCCTGTCAAGATCTGATGGCTGAAGTCTGAAGTCCAATAAATAAACGAGCATATGAATTTAGCTAGCTTTCACAAAGGATTTTGACACGATGAACGATGGAATTTGATTTGTTAGGGGATACCGTTTCATTATGCAGTGAAGATAGATGGACTACTAATCTGAAAGATGAGAATTTGGCACTGTAGGTCTTGGAGAGGAACACACAGGAATAAGGCTCAAGGGGCAATATCCCAGGCCCCATTGTAAGGACACCCACAAAACGATGTCTTGGGCCTTGTAAATTAAAGCGACGGGCCTGATAATTGATGCAGGTTTTCCAGGAACTCCAAGAATGTTCCAGCTGTGCTGATTTGGCAGTAACTGGAAACGTGTATAATTTTTTGCTCCTGCACTTTTGACACAATTTGTTTGCGATAAAATCATTTCTTGGGTCAATGTAATCAACATTAATACGTTTTACATCATCATCGCAACTACTAATTGCAACATCGATATTAATATTGTGGGACGGGAAAAGAAAAACATCACTTAGATGTTGCAGCATCAGACGAGACAGACAGTGACTTTACTGCATAGCATAATCATGAAACAGGGCAAAAGAATAGATTTTGCAATTAATTAAAACAAGAGATGTCATGTGTTATTGCATATGAAATTCAACGAAATGTTCTTTTAAAACATTTACAATACAAAGAAAAGAGGGTGACAGGATATCTTAAAGTGTTTCCCTTTGGCTATATCTAACAAACATTGCTTCCCCTGAATGAAATGCGTATCGTTTCCTGCACTGCACCGCATCTGCACAGCTTCATTCATCTCTCCGTCTAGTCTGAGTTTTACAGTGACCACAAGAGAGTCAAAAACACTATTCAGACAAAACTAACAAAATAAAGCATTTGTCAATGAGTTTCTCCCTGGGAATTAGTAAGTGGGGCTGATTTGATGCTCCTGTGATAAGAACAATAATGAGAAGAGAAGAGAGAGAAGGTGGACAGGGATGAGACAGACTGCAGGGTGCAAAGATCAACAAATGTAAGTGTGCGTATGTGATCATAAGTGAAGCCAGATGGGTACAAAATCCACCTCCTGGAATGAGGGAACAGAGGCTGGAAAAGACAGAGAGAAGATAGAGAGAGGAGGAGAAGGTTTGGTGCAGGTGTGTCTCTGATCTCTCTCCTGTAAGGGTGTCTGAAGGGTCAGATCTGGAGAGAGGAGGAAGGCATAGTCTATTGTGCTCATCACTGGCACCTTCACATTGGTCATCAGCTGGTCAGGTAACTGTGCAGCTCCCTTGAATTTATGCTCAACACCACACCTGAGTGGTTGCCTGGCAACAAGAAAAGCAGAAAGAGGTTTTGTAAAGGCAGCAGGTGAACAAAATGCTCTTTATCTCTCAAGGTTGTTGCACAATGTAACATTGAAGAAAATGTAGACATTTGATAATAATACCTAGATTCATTTTTATAATTTTCTCTTTTTGGATTGTAGACATTGTAACCAACTCATGAGGTAATTAGTAATGATAACATTTAAAAGCCATGTTTACATAAAAAATAAATAGTAACTGTAATAAATAAAACAATGTTAATAAAACTAATATTAATAGTTTTATGTGCCTTTTGACTCAAATAAATTATAAGACTTTAAAATAAGGTTACATTTCAATTAAATAACAGTTAATTTTACAGCATTGTTAATCTTGGGAAATGTTAATTTCTACATCTAAAAAACACTTCTACATAGTAAGTACAAAGTTTAACATTAAAATATTATGAATGAACATGACAATGAACAATATTTTTTATGTATAAACATTAACTTTTAAAATTAATAAAGAGTATAAAAGTATAGCTCATTATTAGTTCATGATACCTCATGCATTAAAAAAACTGAAACTTTATTGTGAAGTGTTTAGTTCAGGGACCAAATCTCACTATTAACTAGACTAGTTGATTATTAGCATGCATAATACTAACATACTGACCATTTATTAGTTATTATAAAGCACATATTAATGCCTTATTCTGCATGTCCATATTTTAGATCCACACCATCTCTAAACTTAACATTTACCTTACCAACTGTTAAAAGAATAGTTCACCCCCAAATTTTTTTGTCATCATTTACCCAAACCTGTATGAGTTTCTTTATATGTTGGACATAAAATAAGATATTTTGAAGAATGATGGTAATCAAACAATACTATAGAAGTCAAAGGGAACCAACAGCTGTTTCGTTCTTTGAAATTCTTCAAAATATCTTCTTTTGTGTTCAATATAAGAAAGAAACTTATACAGTAAACGATGACAGAATTTTCATTTTTGGGTGAACTATCCCTTTAATAGGCAGAAAATTAGGAGCTTATTGAGGCAAAATCATAGTTAATAGTTAGTTAATAGTGAGAATTGGTCCCCAAACTAAAGTGTGGCCAAAAAATGTCTGAATTAGTAGCAAACTAATGTTAGAGTGACTGATCATAACTTTTCTTTTCTGGTTAGTAATGACTGGTTAGTCTAGGGTAACTGAATTTGCTTCTACCTCCAGCGTTACCTAGTGTCTGCGAGTCAAGGTCGTCATCAATGAACTCCTCGCCTTGAATGATATTCTGCGTGTCCTCACTGTGATTGACAGGGCTGGTCATTTCCTGCTCTTTCTCATTGTGCATCTGGGCGTAGACGTTTCGTCCTGGCAGTTTTCTGAAACGCAGCCAGGGACGCGTTAGGCTGCTCTCCTCTGGCCTCAGCAAGGAACCATGGTTTTTGTAGTTTTTCCTGTCACAGTTTTGTAGTTCATGTTCTGTTATATAATCTGGCTGTCAATTAGACATGTGGGGACTGAACATGCATTCTTCAGTGATGGGGTGTGACGGGACAGTAGGACAGTGAATATCCATAGCATTATCAAAAGATTACAGTTTTTCTAAAAAATCTGTGGTTCCTGCATACATGTGTGTACCATGCAATTCGGTGATAGGCAGCAAGACAGAATGGGTGTGCATGTTATTCATTTGGAAATAGGTTGAGGAGTTAGTATTTTTTTTCCCTGATAATCCACCCAGGAATGACAGGGAAGTCTTCAAAATACATGAAATATTACTTTTTAAAATTTCAGCATTAATAGAATAAAGCCTGAAGAAAAGGACAAACCTTTTGAACTTGAAGAGTATGAATGCTGCAGCAGAGATCAGACTTATGAGGAGAAAGACAGCTAGAGCCCAAACTCCTGGACCTGCAGCAGCCAAACGAGAACCTGCAGAAGAGGAACATCTCTGATAATCACCATTTAATACTTCCTTTATCATAACTATCAAACGGTTGCCAACATTTGCAATAAATTTCATACAAACTGTGATTCTGCTAACCTGTATATCATTAGCGCCTGTAATGCCACAGGAATTAAAGGAATAGTTTCACGGTTGAGATTAATTTTCATTTTTGAGTGAACTCTTTAACCATCACCTGGCTCTAATGATAACTATTTATGAACTTGCCAAACACTTAAAAAACAAACAAAAAAATTCAAATCACACACAATGTACACACCTTGTGTGGATGAAGGCATTTGTGTGGCTGTGACACAAACAACAGTGAAACAAAAAAACTTTCACAAACTTTAAAATGCCTAAAAGATGAACTAAAAATAAAAACAAAACAAATCATGTTTAAAAGAAAGAAAACTTAAACATGCATGTGTTATTAAAACCAAAGAGCACTGTGACTTTGACAGCACAAAACTCAAACAGAAATGCAAACCAACAGAAGCATACATATGAAGAGTAAATGAAGTCAACTGTACGTAACAACTAGATCAGAAAACAGAACAGAAACAAGACATTTTTGCATTATTTTTCCCCTTTCATTTCTATCTCTGTATGAGCAGTTCAATATACTTAAAGAGCAAAGATGACACTTCTAAAAGCAAGAGGTAAAGTGACGCACCATTCTCTGTTGTGCTGGCAGACACATCACTAGTTATAGGTCCTTTGAAATACATTAGTTATGTTTTAGTAATTATTGATGAAGGGCTTGCTGTAATAGTATAATTGTTAAGTGAGTCACTGACATACTTTCTAGATGTACATGTATGTGTGTGTGTGTGTACTTGTTTTTATATTCCGGTGGGGACTTAAACCTGAATACACACAGACTCATGGGGACGCGTCACGGTGGGGACCTAAATTGAGGTCCCCATGGGTAAACAAGCTCATAAATCATACACAATGAACTTTTCTGAAAATGTAAAAATGCAGAAAGTTTCCTGTAAGGGGTAGGTTTAGGTGTAGGGTTGGTGTAGGGCGATAGAAAATACGGTCTGTACAGCAGAAAAACCATCACGCCTATGAGAGTCCCCACAAGGATAGCGAAACAAGTGAGTTTGTGTGTGTGTGTGTGTGTGTGTCAGTATTTTGCTCACCTCTATCTGAGTCTGCCAGAGTCACCAATACTCTTAACCCTCCTCTCACAATGAAGCTCACGTTGTTCTCACTCAGAACCTGCTTTATGGTGGGAACACGCTATGCAAATGAAGAACACACACACACAAGAACATAACAGTTAAATAATAACTTTACTACCTTACTAACATAAATATCACTTCAAAATATTCTTACAGTAATATGCTACTTTATTACAATGTGTATCTTAGTAAACATGGTAAAGCATATAGTAAACAAGAAATGAATTCCCTGACTTATCCTGTTTACTTCTAATGCAAACAGTATCTCCAGGTTCAGACAAGTTGTTTGTAGATGTCTTCATTTTAGGTCACCGTATCAAGAGTTTTTATTGCTAGACTAATGTTTTGCTGTCTGAGAATGTGTCTTTTCTCATTCGAGTGGCATCTCAGGCAAAATGGTGCATCTACCTTATCCACAAAAACACTCCTCTTCACTGGTGTGCTCTCTTGAGGAAGAATATAGAGGTCTGCAGTGGTAGGAAGACCAGGCTTCACCATGATAACCAAAGAGTCCTGAGGAGCCCCTGTGAGCTGTTAGACAAAGAGTGCAACATAATAATAAAAGTACATTTAAAATTGTTGTTTTGCATAAAACAAACAAGAGCTATAATGTGTGTATGTGTGTTTATGATTGAGATGAGAACCTTTGAAAGAATCTTGGTTACGACTTGTCCCACATCTTGTCTCCATTCAGGGATGTTTGGGTTAAAGCGATCCAAATTACGACTGAAACTCAATGGGATGACCTGGAAATGATCTGAAGAGAGACATTATATTATGAACAAGGTATAACAAACATAAGTTTGTTATAGCAAGAGGCGAGGTAGACAAAGACTTTCAATCAGTGTCAAACTCACAAAACCTTGTTACTCCAATAACTATTGCAAAGGATATGGGTTTGGAATGACATGGAGGTGAGGGTATGTACCTTTAAAACTTTCATATGACATGAAGAATGTGAAAAAGACTCATATAACCAGTTGAAAAGATGTGATCTCAAAATAAAGAGCCGAAAATCTTCCAGGCAAGTCATAATAGTTCTTCTTCATTTTGCATTCAAGCTGAACATTGTCTCTGAGGGAGACCGTCATTTCTGCTTTCCAAGCATGACCTCATCCCTATCACACCACACTCATAAATATTCAATTCAGCCCTGGAATCACATGAATATTTCAGTTCTATTTAACACTGTCATTACAAGAAAGAAATAGGGTTAGCCCTCAAGTTGGATTTTAAACACAAATCGAGAACTTTAACAGTATGCATTGATTGTGGCATTAGTTCCCAAACTGTATGAAACAGTGATCATCTGAATGATGTTTAATTATATACAATCTCTGGTTGTCACGAGGCCCAGATTATTCATGTAGAACGTGCAGGGAATAAAAAAAAAACATAACACACTGGCTTACTGATGCGCAGAGCAATTTAACACCACTTGCTAACATAAAAATATAACACAAAACAGAAAAATAAATGCTATTTAAAAATATTTAATTGCAATAACTGGTCTTTTTGCAATTAAAAAGCACCGACATATAGCGAGTCCCAGCTCGCAGACCTTTTGTCAGCTTCGCTTACTTTCTGAAATAAAACATTTTCTGCCTGAAAAACCTCTTGAGACAGCTGTTCATTCATTTATTACCTCTCGATTGGACTATTGTGACTTTTTGTATTGTGGCATCTCAAAGTCCCAGGTCGCTCGTTTACAATTGGTCCAAAATGCAGCAGCCAAATTTCTTAAGAAAGGCCAAAAAAAATACGACCCCGCCAGCTCTTCACTGGCTCCCAGTTCATTTTAGGATAAATTTTTAAATTCTCCTATTTGTTTACAAATGTCTATACAACCTTGCCCCGCGCTACCTATCGGAATTGCTCTGGCAATCAAAACCTACTCATGGTTCCTTGCACAAGGTTGAAATGCAGGGAAGATTGTGGAACAGCCTGCCAGTTTTTAAATCTCTTCTGAAAACTCACTTGTTTTCTTTAACTTTTACAAGTTGATGATGTTTGAATGTGTTTTACTTTTTGATCATAAGTTATGTTGTACAACACTTTGGTCAGACTTGCGACTGTTTTAAGTGTGCTTTATAAATAAAGAACTAGAACTAGAATAATTTTGAGGTATACTGAAATTCCCCGGTGCTCAGATGGCCAGTCCGCACCTGATGCTGTACACCATCAAGGGGTGATTTATCTTACCGTAGACAATGACAGTCTTGCTGTCCTGTACCATGGATCGACCATTAGAAGCCTGAACCGTCACAGGAACTTCCCCTTCCTCTGAGAACCTTGTAATCAGACTGTTCTCCAGGGTCAGCTTTGGCTGTCGAGGGGAAAGACACATCATACATATCTATATAAGTGTAAAGGCATCACTTTCACAGCTACAACTGAGCCTTTAGGCATAAGCATCTCAAATTAATTCCAAGTCAGTTTCTTCAATATTTATACATGGATGAGACTACACACATACTGTATATGGAGTCATTAAAATGAATCTTAAAACTTCTCATTACAATCCCACATATGTATGCATATAATCTTATATGCAATGCAAGTGAATTTATTACATACCCTCATTATATGCCATTTTTAGTGCTAAAATACATGGCCACACTATTTTGTTTTAAAGTCAGCATAATAATTTTAATAATGCACACAAACAACTAATATACACACCTAATATAAAACAGAAAAACATGAGCTTCTGCAATAGTATTTATGGCAGTCCCCTAAAAATCATGTATTATGAGTATATTTTTTATAGAATAATATTAATTACCACAGAGTACCTGAAGGTTATCTCCAATCCACCAGTAAAACACGGTAAGGTTTGCCTCAGTGGGGAGCACTATAGCTGTTAGATTTACTTCTTGATTTCTGCCAGCGATTGGGACCACCTCCAGATGGACATCTTGAAGAGGAGCTGGAGAGAAAGTGGGATCAAAATAGAAAATATAGACTCTCAATGTCTTGAGATAAAACAACATATATAGTGTGCAGAATGTGTACAAGTTACATCAACATTTGGTCAAATCTGAGGTTTCTTTATGCAGATTTCACGTGGGCCTGACTGTGAGTTATGATTTAGTAAAAACCTTTCAACCTCACAGTATTATAGATCATACTAATCATTATG
Source organism: Tor tambroides (assembly GCA_021397915.2). Lineage (NCBI taxonomy): Eukaryota > Metazoa > Chordata > Actinopteri > Cypriniformes > Cyprinidae > Tor > Tor tambroides. The sequence goes on from JAFVLL020011806.1 coordinate 52,730, forward strand.
TTCCAAAATTTTATGCAGCAGCCTTTGAACTCACTTGACTCTCATTAATTTCTGAAGATTTTACTGACCTGTGACCTGGATGTAAAGTGTGGCTTGGTCATGTCCAGCAGAGTTTTCAGCCTTCACATTCACACGGTAAACACCTGGCTTCTCATAACGGTGCTGAATGGGTTCATCTGTGACAGTCAGGTTTTCATATATAGCCCTGACACCGTCCATTAAATCGACCTGATATCTGGTGCTGGTGGTGTCACCCTGAGGAGGGAAGTACAAAGAAACAAAAGTTAAAGATGCCTACAAGTAAGTGGAATGTGTTTCCTTGCCTGTAAATCTTTACATTTTCTATTCAAAGTTTTCTTACATTTTAGCATTCAAATGACAAAAGTTGTATAAATAATCCATGTACTTCACCTGTTCCTGATGGACTATAAAGGTGATATCATCGCCAGGTGCCACGGCCAGCATCTGTCCTTTGATGCCCAGCTGCAGACCTCTAGGGGGCAGCAGAGGGCAGGAATGCTGCTTCGCACTCTGTTCTTTATTCAAGCCACCCTCACAAACATTAGCGATGACCTTCCGGTAACTACAACAAGACAACACAAGCCATGATAGCCTTTATTTGTTTTTATTTGCCTTAAACTGAAAAATCCATCTGATGTGGCCTGGATTTAAACTGTATAATGGAGAGTTGTGGAAAAGATGCATTTCATCCTTAAATACCTACAATAATTTGCTTCAAGAGGTGGATAAAACATCTGTATAATGTGTCCAGAAAGGTATTGCCTCAGAAAGACTGCTAAACAAACAACTTTTTTGTCAGTTTCTGCTCTACTTAACAGAACTCAACATGGCCTTGATGCACACATTTTTTGAGTCTTTTTGATTAATATTTTGGAAGCAATGAAATCTGATCTGTTTGTTAAATCTAGTCAATCCTGTATACAGTCTTTCTGCTTTGGTTGCTATAGTAATAATGTCAGTGAGAGTATTGTCAGTGTAAAATCTGCTCAAGTCTATCACAGTGTTCATGAAGCATAACATAAGTAACAATCATGCAAACTGTTGACTTGTTCACTCATTCATTATGCACCACATAGTCACACAGTTTGCTATCCGGATGTGTCGCTGTTTTCTGGGTCCAAACACTCGATCAGAAGCCAAAAGAAAACAACGAACGGTACTAATATACAGTAGTACTACCGAAAAATCATGATCCTAAACTTTATCTCCAATAGCACAATCTCAATTGGCCAGACTGTGATTCATCTTTCCAGAATCGTAAAAATACTGGTGTCTGAGTCACCGTGAGCCTGGAGACTATAGTGTACACCATGAAAAACTGAGCTATATATGTGTTATAAATGAGTAGTGCTCATAAATGGATGTTGAGATAGTATTCTCACTTGAAACGGAGTGGTGGTTTGTTAACAAGCGGAAATGGGACAAAATAAGTGTATCTACACACAGCTTCAGGTAATATTGTGCACTATGACATTTCATGTGTTATGTGACCTGAATGATGAAAATCTGATCTGACAATTCAGACTACGACACATTCCAAAAAAATATCTGATTTCAAAAGACATGTGGACATGGTACTGATTTTATCTGCCTGTCTGAACAAAGCTTGTGTGCTCATCTAAAGTGTCTATGATATGCATGAGTGGGTGTTTTCTGTAGTGGCATTTACTGTGCTTGTTCAGTGTAAAAACTGACACATTTAATAAGTGTGGTGATTATGCCCTGCATTTCCTCATGTTCAGCATTGTATTACCCTGTGCTGGACTTATAGCTGTGTCCTAAGTGGCAGTTTTCAGGTGGAGCGTCAGGATCATGCCAGAAGTCAGGATAACAGCGATCCCCCTCTAACCTGAGGCTGGGAGCACGCTCAAAGCCGTAGTCACTGTGAACACACAGAGAGACGTAAAGCTCTATTTTTAGCCCCACATCTAATTCACAATGCATTGTACTGGGATGTGAAAGTGAAGTAAAGAGTGTCTGTTACAGCAAAGGCATCTGTGTATAATTGCAATTGGCTTGAAATGTGCAAAGGTTATCTCTCGGTTTCATACCAGGCAAAGTCTCTCTCTGTGCACTGGCAAGGTTTAGCTGTTAAAGCTGATGTATAGCTCTTTCCTTTAATGCAGAAAGATGACTCTTTCCTCCTCCTGTACATTCGCTCCTGGCCCATGATGCATTTCTCTCCCTGTTGGAGAAAACTTGCCATGAGTCTTTATTTGAATAGTAAATTGATTCACAACCTAAATGAAAATTTATTTCCATAACAGAAGAGTTAAAATTAGTTGCTGGAAATATTTTTGCTGAAGAAAATATGGCAGTTAATTATTATTTTTTTTTTTTTTATTAATCTTTATATCGTCTACCTTATTTTCTTCTCATGAGTTTAAATGAGCTGTACAGCACTTTGGTTCAACCTTTATTGTTTTTGAAAATGCTGTAACTTTAATGCTGAGTAGGAGGTCAGAAAAATAGCCTGATATTACCTGTAGGTCAGTGAGTTTCCAGGAGTCATAATCAGCTTCTGTGCACTGCCTGGGAAACGACTGCCTGAAATCCACCTTCACCAGCTCCCAATCTGAACGGTAGCTTATGTGGCCAAATACCCTGTCCACAACAGCAAACATAAATAAACATAAGCCTTTGACCTGTCCATTAATCCATCCTTCCATCCATAAACATCCGATTATCCCTCAAGACAAAAGCCACTCATCCCTTTCACCGAAAAGCGAGACTATTGGAGTGTAACCTTGACTTCACGTCACAACACATTCTCTACCCAATTACGCATCTTGGGAACGGAGCAAACGAGTGGACAGACACATGAACTCGCTCATCAGCAGTGGGTTTCTAATGAGCGGGGGCCTCTTTAATTGAGGCCTTTGAATTTCACATTGCCTTTATCAAAAGGGCAGCCTCTTTATAATACAGAGACCACCTGCTGTTTGGAGTCTATGGGAAGATGCTCTCCACTTAACCTCAAATAAAGCATTGTTCATCACCACAAGGTGGAACCCTGTACCTGTGTTTTGTAGAATTCAGTGCACGTGTGTCACAAACAATTAAAAACGCTTTGATCATCTGGCACAGCACTCACATCTGAGACAGAAAAATCTTGACATTTTGTTTTACCGTAAATGCGGTTCTACAATGAATATTAAGCTTGTGATGGACTAAAAGACTGATAGCCAAATGCGGTCACACTTTATTTCAAGGTCCAATTCTCGCAATAACAAACCATTAACTACGACTTTTGCCTCAAAAAACTCCTAATTTGTTCTTTATTAAAAGTTAATAAGGCAGTTGTTAAGTTTAGGTATTGGGTGGGATTAGGGATGTAGAATATAGTCATGCAGAATATGTGCTTTATAGGTACTAATAAACAGCCAATATGTTAATAACAGGCATGCTAATAAGCAACTAGTTAACAGTGAGATATGGTCCCTATATTAAAGTGTTACCCAAAAAGGCTGTCTGAAGAAAAAAAAAAACATAACCATTTCAGGTCGAGATTATGCTCAAACAGCACAAAAAAAATGACTGAAAGAAAGGAAAAGCAAATTTATATTACTATATGTACTAAGGGCCGTAAAACCAACACAGGAACCAAAGAATAAAACATACATTGCCGTAAACTTTCAGAAAATGTGACTTTATATTAGTCTCATATCATTCCAAAACTGTATGACTGTTTTTGTCCATACAGTCAAAGCCAGCGGGGTCCAAAACAACATAGGTCCCCATTGATTTTCATTGTATGGAAAGGAAGAAAAAAAAAACGCTCTTTCTCTGTTGTGCAGAGGAAAGTACAGTAAGTCATAAAAGTTTTGAAAAAACAAGAGGGTGAGTAAATGATCTTGATCTTTGGATGAACTATCCCCAGTGGACTAGTAACTACTGTTTAATTTTCAGAGGACCCATACTCACGTCATAACCAGTGTCTCATCTCCAGGTTCACTCAGAAGTCCATCCACAAATACAGAAGTGCTGGTGAAGTTGTGGATGCTCCATGTTCGTCCTTCATCTATGCTGAATCTAATACAAAATATTTGTTGTGATGTTGTATTAGCAGTAAGCATCATGCATAAGGAAACAGTTGTATGTTATATCATACATCATATGACCTATTATAAGTCTGCTTTGAGTGAATACATAAACGTGAAACTCGGTATACACATTTTATACATGCGATACATTCATTTCTCACTTTCTAAAAATTCTGAACATACTGTCAGTTGAAAAATCCTTCCATCTGCGTTGATTCTCAGTGTGAACATGAGAGTTTGTAGGCTACAAGCCAGCGTAAGCACTACAAGCTTTTAGTCTTATCCTGACAGAAGCTGTGTTTGTACTGCCAAGACCCAATGCTGATGAAAGGCTTCATGGCTTATGTGAGAGATGGTAATGATTTTCTCTTTGAACTTCATAGGTCTACTCTTTACGCACATTTGTGAAGCAAGGTGAACTCAATATCTTGTATGTGAATCACTTCATATAATATGGGTAAAGAGTTGTCTGAGTGCAAAGGAAGAGATTTAGGCTGCTCGGGAACTCAGGGTGGTCTGAAGAGCCCTCCAATGCCAAATGAGCTTCTTAAAGCTCTCACTCAAAGGATTACCAGCACAATCAGGTCAGCAAAAGCCAGGGAGGGAAAGTCTTGAATTTCTGTTTTTCATACTGATCTGACCCTGTTTACAGTGTTTACGACTCAGATTCTCTTTCTACTGCCAGTCTTTGTCATGTCAGCAACTGGGTACATTTGAGTTTTTGAAGCTGAACACTTACAAATGATGTCCAGACATCACATTACAGAAAAAAGATCTTACTTGAGTATTTTTAAAGGGATTGAGGTGTCCTTAATGGCCACAATGACACCGCCATGATCCAGATAAAGAATGTGATGCTCTTCTTCAAAAACCTACAGTGAGCAAATGAAATAATCTCTTTAAATTCATCTTCATAATTGTCATAATCAAGATTTAATGTCATTAGAGAAAAATAGAGCTGAGCAAATGAGAGGCAGCAACAATCTGGAAAATCATTGAAAGGACATTAAGACAGAAATAAGTCTGCCACATACTGAGCGCTGAAACGGCAGCAAATGAGAGGGTGTCAAATGAAATTGGGCAGAATGGGAACAAGAAGAACAGAGATCTGAATTCAACGAGCAAACCGAACCAAGTCTGTTGGGAAAGGTGGGTGTTAAATACAAAGAGTAAACCTAAAAGAGTCGTGACACAGAAGTCACAGAAGAAGCTATAATGAAGCATTTTTCTGACAGCGAAAAGTCATTGTAAAACACGTTCGCAGACCATTAGTGTCTTTTCTGTGTTCATTCTCACCTGTCTCCAGGTCTTGCCACAGTCTGAGGTGATGTACATCTCCTCTTTATATTCAACCAGCTGAGACCCAAGGTTACCTGAAGGGAAGATACACACAGAACATCTCCACATAAATACAAAGAGGGAGAGAGCGTCTTTAATTTTCTTCTTTTTAACTTGAGGCGAAGCAGCAATTTCCTCACTTTCTTTAATTTTAAGAGAGAAGGAGGAGTAGTCGTGACTGAGTTGCATATAAAAAGAATGAAACTGCGAGAAAACTGGAGGCTATTGTGGATCAAAGGCTGAGAATTAGTTAGAGCTGAACATTTTACTGAGGAAATGCACAATAATAGCAAGAGAAAGCAGGATTTGATGGAGACTCGGTGCTCACTCTGTGCGGTGTATGTACATGTACATTTATATGGTGAGAACAAGCTTCATTGTGTTTAAAACTGGAGACTGCTCAGGTGTTGGTTAGTAAGAGAAATAAGTCAAGAGTGAACAAGTCACTGTGACACTGTGTGTGTGTGTGTGTGTGTGTGTGTGTGTGTGTGTGTGTGTTACATGTCTGTAACCCTGAGGGAATGGACAGACTTGATGACCTTGTGAACTGGCAATAGCTCTAGCCTTGGATTCAAGAACATTAATGTATTGTCTTCTTCAATTCCCCATGAACCCTGTGGCAATAAAGAGCAAATATTTCATATATCTGTGCCTGCCTCCTTTTGTGCCTCAGTGTGGGCTCAATGGCAGTGCACAACACTCAGAAATGGTCACATTCAATCACATTCAATTTTGCCTCCTAAAAATATTTCTCAGCATTCCTTCCTTTTTTGTGAAGAAATAGTCTGCTTTGTACACACTTTCACAATTTCCCTAAGCATGCAGTAGTGCAGATTTGGATCTGGAATATAATTACTTCTTGTAATTGAAAGGAATACAGAGCTTCATTTGATTTGAGTTTTTGGGCTCTTCACCGCTATGGTGACAGTGCTGATGTGTAACAGTTGTCATGAAGACTGACCTGCACCCATTATGAGGCCTGGGGCAGAATCTTTAGTGTGGACCGTTCCAGATACGTAAGGGTTGTCAGCCCATCGCAAGTGGAGATGGAGGTGACAGTCAGGCTAGGAAGAGGAGCACAGATAAACAAAAATATTATTCTATCTCTTTTTTTTTTTTTTTTGTACTTTGGCGATCATGACAATTATTACCCAACAGATGTACCACCAACCGGTGTTTTACATAAGGTGTGCACTTAGTAGAAAATCTAGACTCTGACAAACATACAAAACCTTGCATTAAGACACACAAATAACAGTATAAGTTCTACAGTAAGCAGCCCATAATTTAAAATCACTTCTCAAGTCGTACTACATAATGTTCCGGATAAAAGATGAATCAGAGGATGAATATAAATCATATTTAAGATGCAAAAAATCTCAACAGTGTAGCAATAAAAAGGAGAAGAGCAGTAAAAATGACAAAAAATGAGAGAGGAAGGAAGAGAGAGTGTTGATAAGTGAGGAGGAGAAGAGAACAATGAGAAAAAAGATATGGACAGCTGAGAGATGAAGATGTGAGAAGGATCGGCTAGACAGACAGGAAAGGAGAGAGAAGTCGATACATGTTCTTTCAACTTGTGATTTATATCTTGTCTCGTCTTGTCTCGTGTTTGCCAGAAACCATATTTGTGTCTTAATTAATGGCCAGCTACCAGTCACAGTGTTTAAAATGGGCATTTATAATGATACATATCAACTCTAGCTGTGTGTGTGCATGGATTGATGACTCAGATCGTTTTTTCTTTTTTGTCTCATGAGACAGCAGCAGAACCAGTGCCTGCTCTGCCCACCAACCCTCAACCGCAAACAGCGGGAGATGAGTCAGATCGAGGGGTCAATGACTTCACGTCTGTGTCTGAGACAGTTGCGGTACAATCATCCTGAACAGAAAAAAGCAGAGAGTGGGCTGGATATATCTGCAGATGTATAATGAAATAAAGTCGCAATTTTGTTGGTATGAATCTGCAATGAACTGAAAGGAGTTTGCATTATAGTTTTCAGTTTGTGGGTATGTCATGTACATTTCCATTCAAAAGTGTGGGGTCTGTAAGAGTTTTTTAATGGTTTTGAAAGAAGTGTCTTTTGCTCACAACCTCTGCATTTATTTGAGCAAAATACAGTAAAAGAGGACTATTGTGATATTACTTCAATTTAAAACCACAATTTTCCTATTTTAATCCTTTAAATGTAATTTATTGCTGTGATGGCAAAGCTGAATTTTTAGCAGCCATTACTCCAGTCTTCAGTGTCACATGATTATTCAGAAATCACTGTAATATGCCGCTTTGGTGCTCAAGAAACATTTCTTAATGTTATCAATATTGAAAACAACTGTGCTGCTTAATATTTTTGTATAAACCATGATACTTTTTTCAGAAATCTTTGATGAATTGAAAGTTCAAAAGAACAGCATCTGAAATAGAAATCTTTTGTAACAATGTAAGTAATGTAATGTAAGCTTAACTTTCATTGTCCTCACAAGTAAAATGGGTGCAAAAGCTAGACCAAAATTTATTTAGCACTGATAAATACATAGAAATGCACAAGATTTTTCCATTTTAAATGTTGGATTGGAAGCTGGAATGAGGAATGAGCAGAAATAAGTACCTGCTTGCAGCTGACAGGTTTGCCGTTCATATCAGTTGTGGGAGGAGCCAGTGGTTCCCAGTCTCTGCCTTTGTTGTAGGTGATGAGAGTCATCACTTTTCCATCTACTTTTTGATTGGCTAAGAATACGCCCTTGATGCCACGTACCTGAAACACACACACACAAACACACACACACACACACACACACACACACAACCAAAGAATGTGGTATTCCTCAGTATCTCCCAGATCCAGGAAAGAAGCTGTAAAATGTTGCTAGGAAGTCAAATTATGGCAAAGTCACAACTGTCTAAGAAACTGTCCAATGTGTTAGATCAAACTTGTTTCAGTAGCACTGGAACATCAGCTTTTTAGAATCACTCATATATTTATGCACGCTACTGGCAATAAATAATAAATACGTGAAGTCAGAGTTACTAGATCACAAGCAGTCACATTTCATTTTTATGCATACTGTATGTTTGAGAAGTGTTATAGGTAAAGGTCTCTAACTATGTAAACTTTACCACAGCTGAGCTATTTTTAGTTCATTATGCAAAAGGTAGGATGTGAAGCCCACACTGCCTTGCACACAGGTACTGTGTGGGGTGAAATGCTGACCTCTAGGATGTCAATGAGGACATTCTCTTCAGGCTGCTTGGTGCTGCGGACGTTCTCCAACACAATGGAGTAATAGACTCCTTGTGGATCTGACTGGTAGAGGTTGTATGTGTCTGTCTGATACCATTCCTGCAGAGCCAGGAATACCTGATTCTCGTCTGTACTCACAATTTGCACATCCTGCACAGAAAGACAAGATAAAAATACCACACAAGAAGATTAGAACCTCATGTAAAGATAAAAGTGAAAGAAGTTCAATGCAAATGACAGTTTCAGTTTTCTCAGCAGGTACAAATAATTAACATCATGATTCGTTTGGCCCTGCGCCTTTGTGTGAAGAAAGACAGAAAAGCTGAATGCTTTCACTTGTGCTTACATAAAACAACCACAAAAAGTGCTGCATATAAATCCATGGTGATTATATTTAGTTGCTTTGAAATGAAAAGTTTATTTTGAGCCGCTGTGAAGAACTGAGTTGGAACATGAACTGTGTAGGGACAGAGTTAGATGAAATGAAAGCATGAACAATTAATGAATCCATCCTATAATTAGCTCTTCTGGTTTGCCTTAAAAATATCGAATCAACATTAAGCTCAGTTTTGGTAGCTTAGCTACATACAGCCGGGCGCTGTGGCAATGACTGGGTCAGGATGGGGGAGTTTGTCACCATGTTGTTCTTCCCGATAACGTGAAAGTGGGTCGCATTAATTTAGGCACAAAGATGAAGGGTACAAGCTCAAGCCCCCAGCTGAATTCATTCATAAGAACTTAAGTGAAGAGCTAGCAAAGTCCCCGAAGCACTGAGTAGCTTTAATGTGCTTCAGAGACCACATTCTAAGGCTATTTCTCACTTATGTCCCACTAACAGCAGTTTAGAGGCACTGAACCCCCTCTGTGAGAGGTCAGTTACACAACACCTAAAATTATAGGATGGAATAGGATAAAGAAACACACTTTAAGAGCATCTGTAACTACTTGTGTGCGTGCATGTGCATATGGACCAACGTATCTCTACTGTACATGCAACTTCTCTATAAAGAATGATTTTAGGCACAGAAGAGGCTTTCTGAGTAATATATCCACACTACATATACCGTATAAATAGTGTATGTCTTATATAAGCTTCATTAAAGTCATCCTGTAAATTTCTACTTACGGGTTTCAAAAATCATTATTATAACATGATGTGCATTCAAAAGATTTAAATAGATTTTTTTTGTCAGAAATAAATAGCCAGACAATTTCATATTTCTCTTTGTCTTTTTCACTTTCCAAAGAGACAGGAGGTTTTTCTAATGCAACATAATGATGCACATTAGTTGTATAACTGACGCTGCGTCTGTCTATTTTATAATTCTTGTGGTGCCACAGAGCATAACGGAAAATGTGGTCTGGTCTGTCTCCTCATAACCCGCCTAAATGAGTTGTTTTCTGGCAAGATTTATCACTATTTTTCATCAAAACACAAATGCATGCATACAAAATGGTACCATCAACAGTCACAATTCCAGCTTGATAATGATCAATGACCCAACTCGGAAAGTCTTGGCTTAAAGAAAAAAGTTAAAAAACTTCATGAAAAAACTCTTCCGACTCACTATTATAGAGACTTCTAATTCTGTTTCATCCCTATGTTCTCTTCCTTCCTAAAATATCTTTCTATATCCACACACAAACACTTTGGAAAAGTACCAATTTCCACAGAAGGCTTAGACTATTCTGATGAAATGAATGCAAATATTTAATTTCAGAGAAGCTCTTACATAGAGGGGAGTGTAAATGTGTACATGGCTTTACAGACATTATTTCAAATTTTATCAACCTTTCATCAACCTTAGTTGTCAGGAGGTTCATGATGACATCTGGCGATAAGCAATCACAAATTGTAATAGCCGAGTGATTGCTTCCACGTTTGCTATTTAACTTTTCGATCAGATTTGGAGATGGTACTGAACATGCCTCTTGTCTAGAACTGCAATGTCTGTTGATTTGAGGTCAAATATGAACAGCTCATCATCTTTTAGTTAGTTGTGAATTAAAATTTTAACAATGAGGTCATCTTCCCACCAAGGCTTACACAAGACAATGAAGTCATCGCTGTGAAACACAGCTGCTGAAAGTTCCCCTGGAGAGAGAGGAAGTTTTAAATGTGGATTATAAGATCATCTACATCAGCACACAAACAGCAACAAGAACAACAGAATAAGAGGATTAGAACAGGAAGCTATAAGTGAAGCACTTGCGTTTTCTTATATTTTACTGGCTGGATAGGTCTAGTCTTTGTCTATCATACTGTGTGACAGGACACTCAGGTCCCCAGTACTGATAACAGCACTATCAGAACTTAAGACAGCACTATCCATCTGTCTCTGACAGCAGGCACAGGACCCCTATCAGCCATGACACAGCTGCAGGACATTTGTGTCTCTGCCTACAGCCACAATCCCTGAGTGCATTATCAGTACGCTGACTGAGTGTCTAAGAAAGAAGGATGGGATAGGTAACAGTACGAATGGATGGATGGAAACACAGGAAATCTGTAGAAAGAAATTAAATGGCTTATTAACACTCCAGCAGAATGTTTGCTTTTTCTCTGTGTCTGGTGAATTCACTGTGCTCCAGTACTGGTGCATTTGAATTCTGGTCATGCGGTTTCATTCTTGAAGCGGAGAAACAGGTCTTAATTGGTCAAAATCAATAGTATTGTTTCTATTCACAGTCTGCTTCAAGTAAAAGAACACTGGGCCTTTTTAAGTGATTTTGTGTGGTTCAGGGGCGATTGCAATACCAACATTTATCTAAACTGAAACATTTAAAGCATGCTTGCAAAATTACAGAAGCGTCACAAAGATACATTTTCCAGAATGGCGTCATTTCTCAAGCGACTGGAGAGCAAGATGATTGAAATGTGTCTCCTGAAATCTGACATGCTAATGTTATTTGTTCATTTTAGGAGAGTTGAATTCCATCCTGAAACACAGACTGCAAATGTCTTCTTTAAAGGGACAGATTAGCCAAAACTGAAAATTCCTGCATTATTTAATTCACAATTGTTCCACAAATCATGCAGGTTTGGAACTACATGAGGGTGAGTTAATAATGAAACAATGTTCAATTTTGGGTGAACTATCTTTATATATATATATATATATATATATATATATATAAAGCAGCCTAATGGCTATTCATTTCCTTTATCCTTAGTTATTTAGATATAGCAAATTTCTAAAACAACAAATAAACAAACAAAAAAATCTGAGAAGAGCTTTAAAATCAGAAAGACAAAGGTTGAAAGAGAAAAAAAGAGAGGAAGAAGTGGCGCTTAGCCATTTAGTGCCCTAGGTGTGTTACAACAAACAAATCGTCCCCCTGGAGCCAAGGACCATCATTAATCCATAACGTAAAGAAAGGAACTTCAGGAGAGATCTGAGACTGCATACTGGAATTGAGTTTTGCATTTTTCAAAAGGTTTTCAATTATTCACTGTGGAAAATATGGGCACAACATCAGCCAACACCATCTCTCTCACACACTCCTGCTCTCTTCTGGGTTCTTGAACCGGGTGTCTGAAATTTGACCTATCTGCTCAGTCAAGCGACAAGCAACTAAAAGAGCAGAGAAAAGAGGGTCTAGAGAGGGGAAAAAACACCAATATTGCTTTAACCCACAAAATGACACCATGAAGGGGAAATGATAAATATATCTGTTCTAAATTGTCACAAAAACCCTTGCATGTGCACTTGAAGGCACTGAGTGAATGAATATATAGCATGTTCAACTTCTACAGTAATTAAATCAAAGCTTTTATCCTTTGCCATTAAGGCGAATGCCTGATAATCTGGGACATCTTTCTTAGTAGTACTCTTCTCTTACACTTTTCTCTCTCTCTCTCTCTTTCACTCTGTCACAGTGAATCAGTGGTTGGCATAGTTACAAATGCCATTGGCAGCAGCTGCCCTACAGCCTCTCTCCTTCCCTGCCTCTCTCTCTCTGAGGTGAAATATACATGAAGCAGGCCCCTCTGGCCCCCACTCCAATCAATGTTATTCAATTACAGTCAGCCAGCATTTTACTGAAGCACTCCCTTGGGTTAGAGCCACAGACAGCCTGGTCAGTCATCAGCTGTAACCCTTAGCCAGCTGTCTTCTTTCGCCGGCATATTACTGCCATACATCACGGCTCCTCAGTAGGTTAAACCCACATCTGGGTTGGAATGGTGTAGTGTTTCAATGCTAGACACCAACTGTGCTCTTCAGTTCATACATACTGCTGCAATACGTCATAGTCAGTCTCCGGCTTTAAAGTGAAATCCACAACAGCTGCAGATGATAAAAGAACAATAACCACCTTCAAACAGTAACTCACATTTAGTACATTGTTCATGACAAAACAGTAGTAACTTCAAACACAAAACTAAACATGCACATGATGCTGCTACAGTAGATGTTAGTAAAAAGCAGCAAAATTAATCTTAGGATTTTTAACATTTATACACCAGTTTCACTGTTTGTTTCACTCCATTTGTCTGTGTTTGCCCGTTTTAGACACACTGACAGTCTGTGTTTACTGGTGGGTATTTTTCAGTGACTACTGCAGGTTACATCAGTACACAAAGAGGTCTTTATAAGTGAGTCATTGAATCATTCATTTAACTGAATTGTTCAAACTCAGTGATTCATTCAGTTATTAAACAAACAACTGTCTTCATGATTCAGTCATTGAATCATTTGTTCAGAAACACTGATTTATTAAGGAATGAAACACCTCTGCTATGTTGACTCTGCTTTTACTTTGTAATTATTTTTTGTGCAGCAACAATATACTGGCAATAGTGTGTCTAAAAATATTACTCAAAGTTACTTAATATTAACCTCTTAATATTAACTTGTTTATTAACTGCTATATAAAAGGAATATCACTCTTGTAATTGTGTTGTTGGTTTTAATTCAAAAACATGTCTTGATATGTGTGCTATTGCTTTATTTACGGTGATGTGATGGAATAAGATTAAATAGCAGAAAGTTAAAACAATATTTTAAACAAACAACATGGAAACAAAGTTATGATATTAAATATCAGTTTGAATTGCAGTATGATTAGCACAAAAAGTGTCTTATACACCGCAAAACATTTTAAACATAGAAGAAATTTTTTTTTCCAAAGAATACAACACAAATTTGCACCCAAAGGTGATTTCAGAGTAAATGTTGGTCATTTTACAGCCACATTTCTGAGGACCGTACCTTTGGAAGGGCATATTTAGGGAATCTCATCTGAACAAATTCATTCCTTCGGTATGAGACGTAATACTTGGTTCGATTTCCTGTAGTTACCTAAAAAGAAGAAGAAGAAAAAAGAAAGACTGTGTTTTTATTTCACTATCCCAATAATGGGGTCATCACTTCACTGTCAGCAATTTTGCGACAAACCACTCTCATTTTCCTATTCATCCTATGCAATCTCAATTCACACTGTCCATTTTACCTGGCTATCATTATCCCGACAGATTCAGTCTCTACTAGCTCTGAATCAAAAGCTCTGTTGGTCTCTATGGTTCACATGAATTCTGTCCAGTTTGAAACAGCATGACTCTGACCGAACACAAACGTTTCACACACACAGTAGTCCTGTTTCTCAAGGGCATATCTGAATTCCTTTTCAACAGCTGCAATGCCTTCAAAAAACAACTGAGCAGGGGGGGGGGAGTGAGAGAAATTAATACAGAACGAGCAAATGTCCTTGAGTCATTGGCTAATTATAAAAGATCAGAAAAAGGAATAAAATTGGAAAAAAAGGGAGTTAAGAGAAAAGCAATACTGTAGTTCAAAAGAAAGAATGTGAGACCTACATTTTTGTTAAATATTATCAAAATTAAGCTAATACTTAATACACTTAAAGACACATCTTTTTGGACAAGCTTTTAATTAACAATATGTGACCATGGACCACAAAACCAGCCTTAAGTCGCTGGGGTATATTTGTAGCAATAGCCAAAAATGCATTGTATAGGTCAAAATTATTGATTTTTCTTTTATGTCAAAAATCATTAGGATATTAAGTAAAGATCATATTCCATGAAGATATTTTGTAAATTTCCTACTGTAAATGTATCAAAACTTCATTTTTGATTAGTAAAATGCATTGCTAAGAACTTCATTTGGACAACTTTAAAAGCAATTTTCTCAATGTTTTGATTTTTTTGCAGCCTCAGATTCCAGATTTTCAAATAGTTGTATATCGGCCAAATATTGTCCTGACATAGCAAACCATACATCAATGGAAAGCTTATTTATCCAGCTGTCAGGTGATGTATAAATCTCAATTTCGAAAAATTGACCCTTATGACTGGTTTTGTGGTCCAGGGTCACATATGGTTGGCTGTTATTGAATTCTGTGGAATTTGTACAGCTGGTACTTAATTTGTTTTGGTTTTATTTTCTTACTATAAAGCACTTTGTGACTCCTTGTCTGTGAAATGTGCTATATAAATAAATTTTACTTTTTTACTTACTAATATGCAGTATGTCCACAATATTGACAATACTATATACGTATATATATATATATATATATATATATATATATATATATCCTGATAAACAATGTGTAAACAAACGTATCAATTCTTGCATTACATCTTAATTGGGCATATTGTTCACTTCAGTGAGAAAATGAGGAATTTTCCTCAAAAGCAAAATGACAGCCTGAAAATCTCCTAGCATCTAAAATGCTAATATAGCTGTGACTATATTTGCTTTGGAGATGACAGACGTCAGTCTATGCATGTGAAAATGGACTGTTATGCTGTTAAAGAAAATCCCAGCACTGCACTTCTGAAAGCATTCACTGAGCTGTGAATTGGCCATGAGGACTAACAGGTCTAACACTTATCAGTATTTTTAATATCAGCCAAAGGAACAAGGTTAACTGATGGTCATGCTTTTAATGTTGGTTAAACACTCAGAGTCCTGCAGGTGCATGATCCTCACTCTGCTATATATATATATATATATATACTATATTGTATGGCTGTCTGGAATACTTGATTCTGATTGGTCAATAATAATTTAAAGTTATTTTGAAATAATGACCGGGAAACTGCAACTGACTGTTGTCCCTGGCAACAGATTTCCTATATAGCTGTGCTAGTTAATAAAAACTCAAAGTCAATTTATTTATCTGGCAAGCAGTCATGTAATAAGTGGCATAATGTGCATTCAGATGATCATTATCACAAAATAAACCCTTTTAAAGTAATACAAGACCCAGGGTTTATTTTGACTGGCTAAAATTGCTGGTAAAGCATTGTATTTATCAGAAGTGACAGTTAAAGCAATTTATAATTTTACAACATATATCAAATAAAAGCTGTTCCTTTGAATTTTCATCAAAAATATGCATCAAAGAATAATTGTTTCAAAATTGATGATAATAACAAATGAACACCAAATCAGCATATTAGAATAAAGCATCATGTGTCAAATAAGACTGGATGAACATTTTAAGATATAATATTTTATATCTTAAATTTCACAATATTACTCTTT
This sequence comes from Tor tambroides, assembly GCA_021397915.2. Classification (NCBI taxonomy): domain Eukaryota; kingdom Metazoa; phylum Chordata; class Actinopteri; order Cypriniformes; family Cyprinidae; genus Tor; species Tor tambroides. Next base: position 68,891 of record JAFVLL020011806.1, read on the forward strand.
TTACTCTATTTTTGATAATAAATGCCACTTTGGTGAGCATAAGAGACAACATTCAAAAAAATCTTGCCGACCTTGAATTTTTTATGTTAGTGTACATTGTGATAGTGTGAATATAATATATAATAACATAAGGTAAGGGCTTAATCTACTGTACTCTTTGATGTCTGATTGGATCAGTCTGAATAAATATGTACATGCATTATATATAAAGATATGTAATTTTACCTTCACAAATATGTATTCATCTTGCACTGAGAGGGAATTGTGGTCAATCTTCCCCAAGAACTGTGCTGTCACCATTTTATCAGAGCAATTTTGTATGAGACATGTCACGTAAAGATATCCTGGTGAAAGACAGAAAAACACACACACAAAGGGTTAGAGGAAAAGTGAAAGTAACAATTTGACTTTCAAAAGTTTGAAAGGACTTTCATTTCCATGTCTGATCATTCAGCTTTTGTAAGTGAGTGTTTGGAAGCCATTCCAAAGGTGAATGGAGTGAAAGATATCTGAAAAAAAAAAACATGGAGCTCTTAACAAAATTAGCTAAAGCAGATCCTCACTGGGCACATTGCTTTGCTCCAGAATGGCAGGAAATTAATTATGGGAAAACAGTGCCGAGGTGCCCTGTTGACGTGGCCTTTCTGTTTAGAATCTCACACAATAGCTGGCTCAGCAACCTCTACAAAACACACACACACACACATTCATCAATTCTCCAAATGTGCATAAAAAATTACAACCAATTGGAAAATGATGAAAAAATTAGAGGAAAATGCATACTCCAAAAATCATGGCAAAAGGTTACATATCAAAGTGGGGAACTTGATTGCTATTCTCATAATGTTGTTTCCTCTCATTCTCTGTGGTTTTATTTTTTGTTATTAATTTTAGGTAAACAAACAGGCAGACTACTTCACTGAAGAGGACGAATGGTTAATCAAAGCAGTACAGCAGAGAAATTCATTAAAAAGCAATTAAAATGGCTGAGCGCTTTGCTTCTGTCTTCTGTCACACAAGGTCAGATGTGCACACACACACACACACACACACACACACACACACACACACACAGCACATCCTATGAGAGGTTGAAGAAGCCACTGAGCTGAAGAAAAAACACTTGCATCTGTCTGCATCTGTCAGTGTGACACAAACCCAACAGATACAGTGTAAAGCCACAACTGAAAGTTCATTTATCAGAAGAAGGGCTTGATGTATGTGTCCAGTGTGATTTTTTTATACTGGTTAGACACAACTCTCACCTCCCTTAGGGGTTTGACTGTATGTGTTTGTAGGTTGCAATGTGACTGTCAGGCAGTGTTTAACCTTCACTGGCTTGAGTGTGATGGGAGTTCTGTGCAACAGTTTGCATCAGGTCTCTTTCACACACACAAACACACAAGCCTTACAAAACAGCTCAGCCAGGAGGAATTTCGCTGAAAGAGGTTTGTTTGAATGAGGCAAAATTGAAGCACTAAAACATCCCATCTGCCCTTGTTCGCAGTGGTTTGATACGGTATGTAAAATTGAATTGAAATGCGCTGTTCTATAAACACATGAGCTCCCTTACCACCACCGATGTCTTGAATCTCCATATGAACCAAATCAGGATCCACATCCACCCGCGTCACGGCCCTTAAACAAAGCATACAGTTAGTAACACATCGAGAGGATCAAACAAGACCGACTCACATGCAGAAGAACATCTTAAAGGGATATTGTAGTTCACTCCAGAATTATAATTCTGTCAGCATCTGCTCACCTTCATGTTGTTCCAATGACTTAATTTAACGGAAAAAGGAAAGCTCTGAAGCTTGAACGCTTGGAAACACACAAAACAGTGACACTTTTCAGAATTTTACTTTTTGTGTTCCACAGAAGAAAAAAATAATGTTGTAAATAATGACAGAATGGACGTCATTTTTGGGTTAACTATCCCTTTAAAACATCCCTTTAGCAGAACCTTCTCAACCATATAGACATATACAAAGTCTATGGTTTCAAGGAATGCAGACAACTCACTGTCTTTTGTCTAGTTGTGTTAAACACAATTGTTTGGAGGTTACTAAGCTGCTCAGTGAAGTTCTAGCTCAGTAAACCTGCACAAAACCTACACTATTTTACAAGCATTTTAACAAGCAGGAAATTAACTGGACCTTTTAAGAATGTGTGCGTTGATTCGCATGAGTTCAGAAAATACACGGTCCCATTTTATATTAGGTGGCCATAACTATGTACTTACAATAAAATTAATCATTTGATACAATGCACTTACTGTGTACATACAAGTTTTTACATTGCACTTATATTTTAAAAAATACCTGCATGTAATTACATCTGTAAGTAATTATATGTATAATTACACTGTTGAACCATCCCTTACACCTTAACCCACCCTTAAACCTACCCATACCACCAAACCTGTCCCTAACCTTACCCATATCCCACCTCAATAGCAGCAGAAGTGGTTTACAATACAATATGAACACAATAAGTACATTGTACTTATTTTTTGACATATGTACATAGTAGTTAAGGCCACCTAATATGAAGTGGGACAAAATACACTGATGAATCCGATCTGTTAGGATGTCCTGCCAGTGGTTAAAATTCAGGTTTAGGTTGGGGGTTAGTCTTTGCTACAGCTTTGTGTGGACAATCAGGACTTTGATTGACAAGATCAATGAAATCTTTAGAATCGGCTTCTGGGCGAGGTTTGTGCTTAACTAGTTCGAGGGGAAAAAACATGCGTTTTAATGTCTATATCTGACAGCGTGCTTTTCAGAATTTCAGCTGGAGATAATTGTTCTAAATGCCTGTGATATTTCCAAATCAATGCTTTACGACATAAAAATATTTACAGCAGCATAATGGCTACATAATCTTGCCCCACTTTGATTTATGTCAGATTACTTGACCATCATGTCTCAACATCACATAATAAGTTGCAATGAGCTCAAGACTCATCTCCTGACCACACGGTACGGACCACCCTCCCAGACAGCATCCCTGTCCATTAAAGCCATTGCTGATTTATGCTCTCTCCTCTCCAGACCTCCCCTTCTGTTGTTTTATGAGTGAGGCAGCAGACGGGGAGGACAAGAGAGCCACAACCCTCACTATGAACTGATTCTGTCGCGTCTTCTGAGGCAATTCTCTGAGATGTTTTAAAGAGGTTTGGAGACAGTAGAGAGGGAAGGGGTATGACCCTTATCAAACCCGCTGCTGCTAAGGAATAGAGTAAAAAGAGCTTCAGATTTACAGTGTCATTGCAAAACCTCCAGCCAAATAAAACATGTGCTGGATGGGGTTTATTATGGCAGATGCTGACAGGGAGCTGACTTTTTCATCTCTTATCACAATCAACCACAGACAAACTATACAGAATCGTATATCGTGTGTATGTGAATCTGGTAAAGTGCGCTGGGAGGATGGCACGCAAGCAGAAGAGAGCAAAAGATCAGAAAAGAGAGATCAAAAAAGAGAAAGAGAGGGCCAGACAGAAAGACTGGTTAGGGTGGAGAAATAAATCACTTCTGTACAGGATTTCAATCCCAGCTGTGATAGCAGTGAACCATAACCAGGGAGTGAAGGAATGGAAAATAAAAGAAGGGGCTGAATTCCACTAAGAAGGTGGAAGAAGAGAAAGAGGGAACAGAGAGGGAAAAAAGATTAAAAAGAAGGTCTCAGAAGGCAATGTACAGTAAAACAAACCAGTACTGACAACCAGAAAGACTTACTTACAAAAGAAGCTATTTTTAGCAGAATGTCAAAGCTGCTGTTTTCCAATGAAAGTAAATGGTGACCATAGTCCTCAAGCAACATTTTAAGTGAATAACAGCTCATATTTTAGTCTGTTTCCCATCATATTTCATAAGAAGACTTACAGATCACCTTTGCAATGTTTTTTGTGAAGCTTTACAGCTACTCATCCTCATTGTATGGAGGACAGCAGCTTAGACATTCTGCTGAATAGCTGATTTGATTTTCCACAGAAGAAAGTCATACAGGTTTGAAACAACTTTAAATAGTGTAGGATGAATTTAGAAAAAAATCACCAGAAAACTCTGTCTTTAGTAACACGCTCCTGTAGCAGAGTCCATTTGTGACCCAGATCGGTGGAGATATACAGCTGAAAAACAAAGAAAGACCAATAAATCACTATTTACTGTCACTGGACGCTTGAAGCACTGGTCATAACATTGATTTTTAGGCTGGATTAGATTAAAGAAGACTTCGCAAATTCTCAGGATCATAAGAATTAGATGAGCGATTCATTGTATACTGTATATAACGATTAGGTTGTGGAAAACTGACCATATATGCCAATTAAAATCACATATGTTGAGTATGTGCGTTTGTGTGCGTGTGTGCATCTGTCCCCAATTGATCATCCCTATTATGAGACTATATCGATCACCACTTGCATGGAAAATACCCACCAAACTGCACCATAACAACACACAGACAAATACACACTTTTCATTGTCTTTTCCATTTAATCTCAGAGATGATAAATGCAGTGTGTTGCAAGCAGTGTCTAGGGGTTTTAGCAATTCATCAACCGCACATAAACACATAAACGCGCACACACACACACACACACACACACACACACACACACACACAGATCTTGCCTCGTTGCTCACCCAGCCGTTAACAATGTAAACATGCTCTTTAGCGAGAGACAACCATGGCCTGGAGGCCAAACAGTGCTGCTCATAACTCTAATAATGAGGTTGCCAATATGCTGGAGAGCAAAAAGCAGAGCCATAAACAAAGCTGGGTGAGAAATGTGTTGAGAACAGTTGGTCAAGGCGTTCAGCCGAGACCTAAATCATTAATACTGAAAAAGCCACAAAGACTAATTCAGGCAGTTGAGCCTGACAAGGAAAGCTACAAACATGCAGCTGGAATTAAGACATATTATGTCTTGTGAGCAACTGGTTTGGAGCTGCCAAAAAACACTGACTTCAGTTGGTATCATTAATAGTCATTTACCCGACTGCATTAATCTGTGTTGGCCAACACTTTCATCACTGACCTTCGCCTCCTTGCTGTAAGCCAAAATTTTGTCTTCCTCAGATGGATGAAAGAGGAGTGTATCCACGGTGAAGGAGACAGGCTGCCGTTGGAAGGATGAACCCTCATCTGTGCTGATGAAGAGCATCTGGTCACGTTCATTGATGCTGGAGCTCACCAAGAT
>JAFVLL020011807.1:0-25773 GCA_021397915.2 Tor tambroides
TGAGGCATTTTAAATGTATAGCTATTCATTTATTTTCATTATGTGGCATTTTTGTCATGGTTCATATCTGATTCTGGTCTGTTCGATACATTAATCTCTATGTGGGAGTTGATGTATTTGTGAATGGGATTTTTGTTTGTTTCTGGAGAGCTGGTCCAGTGACTCATTCTGCCCTCAATTTGTTGAACCGAGTGAAACAATTCTTTAAAATGCACTAAAATTGATTGGCTTTACTTCAGAGGTCCATGGGAAATGATGAGGAATCGATGCATCAGACAGAGATCAAAAGATCCAGAGGCCTCTTGACTTACGCCCACCCTTCCAATCCACCAATCAGCCATCCTTCAACTTTATTCTGCCCCTTTAAGACTGGCTCTTTCAGATTTAGTGTTGCAGTTGAGATAATGGGCCGGTATTTAATGCAGAAGCTCTTTGTGGGAGAGTTTGTTGTTGTTGATACTCCTTTCTAGTTTTCAGTCTTGGAAAGTCTCACAACATGCTGATCTAAGATTGCCTTTAGCTCAAGACCATAAGTACCACCTCAGATCCAGGAACACACCTCTACAGCCCCTCGACGTTGCCCACAGGCTCTTAATACTTGTACTGAGACTCATTTCACGTATTTGCACTAGCGACCAGCGCAGCCAGCATGTGTAATGGAGCTGAGACCTTTGTGTGTAGCATTAATTGTATGAATTGAAAGTCGACAATATTAATTGCTTCCCTCTATATTAGTCGCTTCTCAGGAGTAAACAAGACGTGTGGGTGGGCGGACCATTATGTAATCAGCTCTTCATAGACACGTTGTTCTGGCCCTCAAATGTCAGACAGGTAATAATGGTCCAAAATGTCAAGTGAAAATGGCAGAGATTCAGTAATGAGTCTGAGCAAATACTGTCCACCAGTGCGTACCTTCATATCTCTGAGCATTCCTGTACATTACAGAAGAATGAAAGGGAGATTGGGAGGATGGCCAGCCAAGAGCCTGATGGGATTTCTGTACTCGTACACTTTCCTCTCCCAGACTGAAACAGGACGATGATGATTCAGCATAATATGTATGTGGGATGCAAGGTAAAAATCAACGTCGTATAGAGAACGAAATGCTTGCTCGGGGGTGTTTTGTCAAAATTTGTTTGGACTGGCAAACTCATTTTTGACTGTAGATCAAAGTATTATTATTATTATACTATTTTTGTCACTTTAATCTTGTTTTCTACATCTATTTTTAAAAGAAGTACTTGAAAGAACGAGTTTACTTCTTAGTAAAGAACCAAATTAGTGTTGGTGCCAATAGCCTCGTGGGCAGCCGTTGCACTTCGGGCGTCCCGAGTTCAAGTCCCAGCTCAAACCTGCTCTGTTTTCAGTCAGTTAGCTTAAGTAGTAAACACTAGACAATAGCAAGTGGCAATGTTGGATAAATCGTTAACAAAGAGTGAAGCCGTGAGTGAATTTTTTTTCAAACTCTGAATGGATTATAGTTTAGAAAGTGTGAAAAGAGCGCTCTTCTTATAATTACTATTGCTATTAAAAGCTGTCGCTCGTTGTAGTTCATTGCGATCTCATAAAGTTACATTAAAATCAGCAAACCTCTATACACTGGACAATGAATCTCTTATTTACATTGTATCTACACTTTGTTATGTTGAGAGAATTCGAATGGGCAGTGAGTAGATTCTGTCTAACCTAAACACCTCTGATTGGCTATTGTGAAATTCATGAAATCAACAGATATGTCTGTGATTGACTACATTGCTCAGTGCTGCAAAAACACATTGTAAATAGACACCTATGACCGGTGGAGATAATAATATAAAAAGCCCCTCCCCACAAATTGATGGGATTGGTTACGTTTGTGACAGTAGGAAATGAAGCGGTTTCAAACTGCGTTTTTGAGACATTGTTTGGTACAATGTTTGTTTGGTACATTGCAGTTTTAAGGAGAAAAGCTCAGCAGTGGTATTGACTGATGAATTTGCAAATGGTTTGTCTTTAAGCATATTAAAAACAGCAGACAGACATGAAAACACCACACAGACAACATTAAAAAACTTGATTTTCACCACAGGGGGCCTTTAACAGGATAATGTTAAAACCCCAAAATGTCTGATTAAGGAAACACTTTGGAACCTAAATCCCTTCTATTGAAGTTCTTTTTACAGTTCGGCAGGGCCAGATGATAAACAGGGCTGATAAGATAAAAGTTGGCCCTTTTAAATGGTTTCTTTTCATGGCTTTTTCACACATTTGATTTGGGAATGTTTTCATTTGATGTGCACATTTGTGATCATTATGCTAATATTTCTCAATGTCAACCCATTTTTTTCTCCTTACTCGGTCAATGGACACACACGCACACATAGACCTTTTTCTCTTCCTTCTTTCTCTCCTCTAACCCTATCTTCCTATTTGCACCCTCTGCTATTTTCTTCACTCTCCCCTCCTTCCTCTAAAGCAGTGAAGCCACAATGCTAGCCCCTGCTGCATTATTAATGGGATATTAATGATTTTCTGACTTGCCAACCTCTAGGTCTCCATTAGTTACCCGTAGGCTGATGAAACCCAGTGCTACTGAACAAGGCCAGCAACCAGGGCAGTACTAATGAGACCTACACTCTCACGGTCATTAACATAGAGAGCGAGGGGTGGGAGGGGGCTATAGGGTTTTTGTTCTGTAGGAGGTTGAGGAAGAACCTTATTGGTGTTGCTGAAGATTTGTGACTCCAATTAAATATTAGAATATCTATCCAGTGTTGCTTGTGATAAGCCTTCCAATAATGTGTGCATGTGTATAGTAGGGGTGGGTGGTATACAACAGCATTTTAGTGGCATGTTAAAATTTTGAGAATATTCTCTTAAAGGGATAGTTCACCCAAAAATGAAAATTCTGTCATGTCGTTCCAAACCTGTAAGACCTTCGTTCATCTTCGGAACACAAATTAAGATACTTTTGCTGAAATCCAAGAGCTTTCTGACTCTCCATAGACAGCAACGCAATGTGAACACGCATCAAAGACTGACAGGGAAGAAAAGAAATTGTTGAATGAAGTTGTTATTTTTGTTTTCTTTGTGCACAAAAAGTATTCTTGTAGCTTCAAAAAATTGTGGTTGAACCACTGATGTCACATGGACTATTTTAACAATGTCCTTACTAACTTTCTGGGCTTTGAACGTGTCAGTTGTGTTGCTGTCTATGCAGGGTCAGAATGCTCTCAGATTTCATCAAAAATATCTTAATTTGTGTTCCGAAGATGAATGAATATCTTATGGGTTTGGAACGACATGATGGTGAGTAATTAATTTTGTAATTAAGTTTTGTTTTGTTAGAAACCAAAAGATTGTAAATACTATGCAATCACACTGTGCAGCACTAGACATGTGAGATGCAAGTAGGCAGAGTAAATTAGTTTTCTGCTTGGTGCTGGAGTTTTTTATATTGCATCACAAAAAGCTTGACACATAGATCATGGCATTAGTAATGCCAATGCCATTTGATCAGCCAATGCATGTACTGCTGAAATTTGTAGTTTGGATGTACTGTAAATTGCTTTTTTGGATTAAAAACATTGGTCACACTTTAGTTTAGGGACCAATTCTAACTATAACTAACTATTAACTACAACTTTTGCCTCAATAAACTCCTAATTTGCTGCTTATTAATAGTTAGTAAGGTAGTTGTTAAGTTTAGGTATGGGATAGGATTACAGGATCTAAAATATGCTTAATATGTGCTTTATAAGTACTAATAAAAAGCCATTATGCTAGTAATATGCCTGCTAATAAGCGTCTAGTTAATATTGAAAATTGGACCTTGAAATAAAGTGTTACCAAAACATCTACCAAAATTCATAAATGTACATACAGAATTTCTACCCATTACTACCCTTCTTATACTGTCCAGCCCCAGCATATACTGTAATAATATGAGAGAAATAAACTTTTACTGCCAGCCATGTCTTTTTTTTTCTTTGAAGTAAAGCCTGGAAACAAGGCAGTAGTCATATCCCATAATGCACTGCTTCTCCTAATGCAGAGTCCTGAGGTGTTGCACAGTGTGTGTTCCGTATGAAAGTCGTGCCTCAGTTTAACGATCATTAACGTTCAGAACACTGGAGTCATGGTCACCTGGAAGTCATCTGTGCCTTTACCAGTCATCTGTATTAACGCGGTTACTAAGGCAACCGAGCCTAAGAGCTGCACTCTTTAGAATTTCTCAAGAAATCTTGGCGAATGCTACAGAAAAGGCCTATACACTAGTTTGAAAGATAAGCTTTTGGCAGCTGCAGACACATATACTGAAAGGGAGGGGATGATGAATTCAGTAAAGTTGTGAACTGTAAAAACAAAGTCTGCAGAAACATAACGAAACATTGACAAACAGACAGTGCAACCAAAAAGTATTCAGACAGTCAAAAGGAATGACAGCAAGCGGAGAGGGAATGCCAGGAATACAGACACACAAAAAGAGAGAGAAACGGGGCCCCACCCCACTCTGAAGTTTGCCGGTTGCACGGCAACCGGTGAATCGTACATATAAAAAAGCAGGTGAGTCGGTGCAGCGACACATCGGTTTCGGAAAGCATGTTGTATAATCCTTTCCCATCGCTTTCCTGCTTCCTTTCCGCCCCTTTTTAAGCCCCTTTCTTCTTGTCCGTCTTCGTCTCTTATTCTCGCTCCCCCTCCCGCAGTCTGTCCATCGGAAATCTCATTATTGTTGGCTGTGTATACATCTCGGTGTCTCATTAGCAGGCTTCCAGAGCGGCAGAGGACACCATGTCTGAACTTCTGTACCAATTTGTCTGCCTCTGTCTCCCTCTCTGTCTGGGAACAGCGTTTCCCACAGTGCATTAGGCCCATCCTTCTGCAAACTGAATAAGTAAAGATGGCTGAGGCGCAGGGTGAGAAGTCAAACTGCAGAATCATGGGAAATGAAAAAGGCTCTCTTAAACATTATTGGGTGCAGCTTTGCAGGTTGTGCATGTGTTGCTATGTGTGTGATGCACTTTGCTGTCTCTGCAGGGACAGAATGGCCCCAAAAATTTGGTAAAACCCTACTAAAAATAACCTAGACTTAGATGATTTGCTGGTCTTAGCTGGCTTAAGATGGTCTAGCTGGAGTTTAACTGAAAAGCTGAAACTTATAATATATTGCAACTTCAGCAAATGATAGCATATGTACAACAGCTTCATAAAGGGACTATATGTATATATCCTTTACATGTGTATCACCTTTCAAAAGTCTGTAATGTTTAAGAAAGAAGTCTCTTGTGCTCACCAAGGCTGCACTCACTTTATCAAAAATACAGGAAAAACAAAGCAAAAAACAAAGCAAACAAAAACTGTTACCTATTTAAATGTATTTTAAAATGTAATTTATTCCTGTGACAAAGCTGAATTTTCACCAGTCATTACTTCACAGGAAAATAAATAAATAAAAATTCTTACTGACCCTAAGCTTTTGAACATACAAATAGAAAAAGTTTTGGGGTTAGTATTTATAATTAATTTATTATTTAGAATTTGAAGTTGCTAGCCATTTTGCACAAAAAACATAATGCTGAAACATGACTAAAAGGCAAACTGGAACATTGAATCTGTAGAAGATCTCCCTAGTGTGAAGTCCTGGATATCACTTAGTCATAATTCTCACTCAGAGCACTTTAGTTTGACCTCTATTACATGAGTTTCAGAAAAGCAAACATAATTTCCTTTAATGGAATGTCTCCTAAAATGAAGCTTTTTATTCTTTTTACTAGTATCAGCCTGTCTCAATATTAAGATCTTAATGTTGGATCTAACACTGCTTTTCTCTCTTCACAGGTGAACGAGATCTATCATGACCATTCTCTCGGGGCACGAATAAACGTGGTGCTAGTTCGGATTGTTTTGGTTGATGCCAGAAAAGTAAGAATCATTATTCTATTGACATCATGCATCAGATATCAGATGACAAGTTAATGTCAGCATGAATATAAAATTAGCTGTATTTGTTATTTTATTACACATTTCTGATCTCATTCTTTCTGATCATTATTTTATGATTCATCAGTGCAGCTTTTGTGGAATTTGTGCAACTTTATTTTTTCGACTGACATCACAAATCCCTCTTAATTTTATGAAGTCCTGTCCTTCATTTTTTTCTTAAATATCTTAGATTGCTTAGAAATAAGTCAATTTAAGTAAGCATATTTGTTGCGAACAGCCTTTCATGTTGACTTTAATCTAGTCATACAGTATATCTAGTTATGTTGGCGAGCTTGGGTGTTTCATGTTGTATATTTTATAATGGTTTATAGTCATATCAAATGTAAACTGTGTCATTTCTTTTGTGAAATACTTCACAGACAAATATTAGTAAACAATTTGTAGGCTAACTTCCTAAAGGGTTGTAAACACTGTGGTTATGTGACAGTTTCAACATTTTTGAGGAGTCCCACACATTACGTTGTGGCTTAACCAGTGGTTTGAGTTTAGGATGGGGCTGTCTGTTTTTTATTTGTATTCATTTTTGTTCAATGGAAGATGGATGGTGTGATTGGAAAACTTGTTTGGTGCTGCTAGTAGCGCAGAAATTATACACTTCTTCATAGTTGAGGTTTCATCTGAGACTTCATGTTCAGACTTTAGTTTTCCCTGTGAGCGAGCACTGATGTAACCTTTTTTTCTCTTTACGCAAATCCCCAAATGATCCATTTTGCTGTCTGTAGCCATTTAGCACTTTGCAGTTCTGTATCATGACAGTTTGACATATTGCATCAGCGGCAAACATGTATAAGATACACACTCCGCTCCTCTCTCTCTTCCACCCTCTGTCTCACACTCACACCTACATAAACACATAAACACACCGCTAGCTTAGCTTACATGCGCATCTTTTTCCCACCCCCTTCTGCTGGGTGCTCACCATGGCCTAGGGCCTGTTATTCCACCGGACTGAGCAAACGGGAACTAAAAGCATAGACTTCCCATGGGAGTCTTTTCAAAGTCGCACGCCTTCACAGTTCAACACCAAAGCACACAGAGTGCTGATGTTATGCAATTGCCTTCCCAATACCCCCCCCACCCCAACGCATAAACATGCACACACCAGCACCTCCCCTATGGGACCAAGCAAGGGATTCTGGGAAGAAGAATCAAGAATGCAAGATAAACAATCAATGATGACCCTGCCTCATTCATAAACACAGCTCCACAAAATGCTGTTCTTCCTGTAACTGGAGATCAGGGAGAGGCTGATCTCAGATCAGGTAACCAGTCTCAGATGTGGTTGACCTGATAGTGACCACAGCTCTTGGTTCAGCTTTCATCTGACAGGGTTACTCACTAAGAAATTCCTGTATCTCTTCAATATCTCACATAAACAGAAATGAGGATAAATTAATAGTAATAGTGTATATTACCTAGGCATTGGTGGTCAAGTTTGTCAGTTACTCTTTTGGCAGGTTACATTTATGCCAGTAGGTGGTGACAAGCGACTGTCTTTATGAGTGACTAATTGAATCATTAATTCAAGTGATTTGTTCAAAACACTGATTCATTCATGAACAGTTATTGAATCTTTTACTTAACTGGTTTGCTAAAAAATACTGATTCATTCATTCAGGAACAAAACAATTGATTCTTTTTATGAGTGAATCATTGATTCATTCCTATTAATAATTGAATCCTTCATGTTAATCACTGAAGATTCATTCAAGCAGTTAGTTTACAACACAGATTCATTCAAGAAGTGACTGTTGAGTCATTGAGTTATTTACTTGACTGATTTCTTAGCAATTACTGATAAATTGAGGAACGAAAAAACTGACTCTCTTTATGACTGAATTATTAAATCATTCATATGAATCATGTGAGACAATGAGTAAGTGATTCAGTCAATAATTTTTGAGTGAGTCATTGAGTCATATTTTTTTAAACTGATTGGTTCAAAAACACTCCCACTCCATTGCTCAGAGATGAAACAAATTTAATTATGCCTTTCATTTAATTAAATCTTTCATCATTGTTTGTTGAGCTACCCGACACAGCAACATTGACTCAGCCGATGGCATGAGTTCGTGCCACTAGTGGCTCAGAAATTACACACTTCACCTTTAAAAGAGAAAATCTAGAGACAAACTAAACTGAGATTTGAAAGAGCAATTTTCTTCTGGGATCATCTGAATAATGTGATGTCTGGAAAAATACCTCTTAATCAATAGTGAAGTTAACAACTACTCCATTTATTCAATCAACATCAAGTTCAGGAAGAAAGGATGTTTTTTCCAGGAGTGCTATCTGGATACGTAGCCCATGAGGAAGATATTTTTAAGCCACTTAAACATGACAATCCATCACCTCTCTATCTCTGCGACGGAGCTTACCATTACCACAAATGTCAGTTCACCCAGCGGGAGGAATAGCTCACAACGCTATGGTGCCCTCAAATTTTGCTCTTCTTACTGAGACACTATACCACCCCCAGCCATTATGATAAATGGTGATTTTTCCTCCGTGACAGATAGTGTGTGGGGTTACATGGTGATTACGTGCGGTTTCAGGTGAGATGGAGAGACAGAGGTCCACGGCGGGTCAGGCAGATGGCGTTTCCTGCGCTGATTTGTGGTGATTGTCCCTCTGGCCTTGTCTTTCCAGGATTAAGTTCTTAAAATGCAAACTGTCCCACATGAACTCATCAGGCAGCTGGCACACAGGTCTCACTCTCTGTTTATCTGTCAGTTCTCTCTTCATCTCTGTCCCTGTGCACGTACAACCTCTGGTTTCCTTTCCATTCTGTCTTTTTCCTTGCGTCTGTTGCTGGTCACGCTTCGTCTGCCTCTCGCTGTGGCTTAAAATGTTGTTTAATTCCATTCAAGGATGCAGTGGCCATAGGGAGCACCAGGATATTCCCAGTGGCTCAGTTGACCTGTGGGCTGGCTGTCAAAACCATATTTAGATAAAAAGTAAATATACAATGATTTTAAAGGGAAAAACCATTCCGAAATTATCAGGCAGGCTGGCCACGTCTCAGTGGTAGAGTCTGGCATAGACGACACACTCTAGACACAAAATAAAAGCAATTGAATGCATCCCTGTTATCTAGTTTATTGAACATGTATGTTTATCTGTGCAGGGCTTTTTAATTTCATAATTAAAAATTATAGTTGTGTGCTTTTGTCATTTATATGTATATTTAATTTATTTATTTTCAGCTAGTTCAGTTTAGTGCTTCAACTTCAATTATTTTTAGTTATTTTTTTAAGCAACATTTCACATTTTCATTTAGTTTACGTTATTCATTTACGTTATTATTTCAGCTTTATTTAAATTAACAAGCATGTTTTTAATAGTTTTAGTTAACTATTGTAGCCCTGGTTTATGTCCAAGTTATATATTTAATTTATATTAAAAATTGGACATTCACAAATGCACCAGTGTTTCCATTCTGTGTGTTCAAGAGAACAAAACTGTCACTGCCCAGGGGGTTGAGGCAATCATGTTTTCTTCTGTGAGTGAGTTATTAAGTAACATGACTTTAGGCAAAGTCACATGTCCTTTTGATTTTCCATTGTAGTTTATGTATCGTCTTACAAACTGTCTACCTGTTCACATTGACATGCTGGTCCTTCCATTTGGCTTTTTATGCAATATACCATACTCTATTTTTTAAAATTCATTCAGATATTTGTTTAAAACAAAATAATGAGCATACATTAGTCCTAGGCTGTTTACCCCCCAGTTTACTCCTGACTCCGTTCATACAAGTACAATTCAAGAATGTGGCTGACTGTCTGAATATGCATATTTTTTGCAATAAACACATTCTTACAGGATAATAATGGCAGCAATTACTAAATTACTAATATTATTTCATTAAAACAAATAACACACACACAGAAATCGATTTATGGCTTCCATAACTCCAACGCTGTATGGTTAAGTTGGGAAATGTCCTGGAATGTTAAAGCCATCATTTGCATGTTTTTTTCCACATGTAGTACTTAGAGATACACTACTGTGCAAAAGTCTTAGGCCACTAGTATTTTCACCAACAAAAAATGGTTTTAAGTCAGTTATTTCTATCTTTTGCTGTAGTGTGTCAGTAGGAAATATCAGTTTACATTTACAAACATTATTTTTGCCATTAATTGTAATAATCCAGTGAGATTTTTGTTTGCACAGAGTCTGACAACAGCCAGTGCTCCACAGAGATCTGATCTCATCATCATCAGTTGTCTGAGACATGAAAACAGAACAAGCTGGGGACAGACTAAATCAGAAGAACGTCAATGCACGTCTCCATTATGCTTCAAGAGACCTGCACAAAGCTACCTGAAAACTATGTGCAAGTGCACATGGGAATAGCATTTTAAATGCATAGTGTGCTCACACCAAATGTTGATTTAATTTAGTTAATAGAAGTTAATTGATAAATAAAATCTATTTATGGCATTATTTCTGCAAGCATCCTCACTTTACAGCATTTTTACCCAAGTGCCTAAAACTTTTCACAGTACTGTAGCTTTGCAGTTAGGTTTCTTGAAGCATCTTGGAGACATTGCTACAGTTCTTCTGTCTCAGTTTGTTCTGTTTCTTCATGTCATTCCAGATGAACTGGACGATGATAAGATCAGATCTCTGTGTGGAGCACTGGCTGTTGTCAGATTCCTTGTGCAAACAAAAATCTCACTGGATTATTACAATTACAATTAATGGCAAAAATAATGTTTGGAAATGTAAACTGATATTTCCTGCTGACACACTACATGAAAAGATAGAAATAACTGATTTCAAACCATTTTTTGTTGGTGAAAATACTTGTGGCCTAAGACTTTTGCACAGTACTGTAGTTCCTATTAAATAGAGGCATATTGATGCAGGTGTTCCACTTTAGTAATTTCATTACAGTTTTGTTAACCTTTATCTCAACTTCACTCCTCTTTCAGTGTGAAAACTTTGCTTTCTTTCTTATTCATGCTCACTCTCATCCTCGATTCACTCTAGATCACCCACCTATTTCAATAGCACTGCCACAGATATACATCTTTCTTCGTCTGTATCTTTTTCTCTCCACCTCTCCCTCCCTCTTTTTCTCGCTCTTACACAAATGCCTGGTTGTTCCACCACTCTCTCCCCTGCCGCCTCAGCCCCAATCAGCATGCAGCCTCGCCCGTCTTGCCAGCAGGTTGTCCATCATTCCCAATTACTGTGGCAACCGTTGCTGCCGGCAGCGGCACGCACCGATCAACCGAGTGACCCCGCACACCTCCAACAAGGTTCCAACACCACATTCTCTTCCGCACATCTGTTCCACTCTTCCCCTCACCTAGTGCCGAAAAGATAAAGAGACCCTGACATGACGCACCCAGCATCAATCCACAGAGCGTGCGTGCGTCTGCGTCTTCGGTGGATCACAGAGAAGATAAAGATGCCGAGACGTTCTTTTAATGAGCATGCTTGCACGTCTGTCATGTATTCCGTTAACAAGAACAAGAGGAAGTCTCTTGTGTACAGAATTCTGAGAAACACCCTTCATGGCATTATCAACAAACATCTAAGTGATGGAATGAAGATAAGTGAAGATAAATCATGTGTTTAGTAACTAGTTTACATTAGTCTGCTGTCTGTGCACAAACCTACAGCGTAAAAATCATCAGTCACAAATAAATGAAGTGTAATGAGAGAATAAAGCGCTGGATGCACTTGTGCTGAGAGTGATGCTGAGTTGAGTTATTTCCCACCACCCTCTTTCCTCCCATGGTGCACAGCTATGCATTGGAATGGTGAAGCCTCCCTCTACTGGTTGGTGAAGACACTGCAGCGTAGTTCTCAGAGTTCATGACCTTGATGCAATGTAAAATGCATGAGAGTGAGGCACAGGGAAAGAGAGAGGCAGTTTCAGGACACGCATCTGGAAAGGATCTCCTACTTCCATGGCTCTCGTGGCCACGTGATCAAAACACAGCCGCGCATTCCTGTCTGGATGTTTCTTTGCACACATTTATCTCCCTGCACAAAGAAAACTGGTGCAATGTTTACGTCTGTGTTCACACGAGCGTAAAATGTAGCAATAATAACAGCGTCACGGCTGCCGTGGTTTACAATGTAAACTTTTTTTTCTGTTGTTGTTATTATTATATAAATATTTCATGTCAACGTGTTCAGTTTCACTATACAAATTATTTTGATTGGATTGTTCAGTTCTTTCAACATCAAAGGATGTTAATGATACTAGAAGATACTAGCTGATTGATTAACAATAGTGCTGAGCTTTTGAAGTTTGTGTTGATGTAACTGTTTAGGAGTCTGTCCTCTGATTAAAGGAACGGTCTAGGTTCAACGTCTGTGATTTGACCACAGAAAATAGTTTTAACTCATCCCTCAGTATTAAAACAAACAACAATTGTTCAGTAATGTACTTATAATGGATGTCTAAGTGTACATATTAAATTTACCAGCTTTACTAGCATTAAATGGTCAAGATGTTTGATATAACTAAAAAAACAATGTTAGTATACAGTACTACATGACCTCTCATTTACCTCTCATTTTAACTCATGTAATGTTAAGTCTTGTGAATATACTGTACACTGCCATTCAAAAGTTTGGAGTCAGTATTTTAAATAAATTAATGCTTTTATTTACATTAATTTGATCAAAAGTGAGAGTTACAACTAATGATGTAACAAAGGATTTCCACTTAAAATACATGCTGTACTTTAAACCTTTCTATTCATCAAAGAATCCTGAAAAATAATATCATGGTTTAAACAACACTGATAATGAGAAGAAATAAAATTGACAATAAGTTGCTGAAAAATAGCTTTGATATCACACATCAAAATTACAGTTTGAAATATATTAAAACAATTTAAAATAGGCTATTTTAAATTGTAATAATGTTTCACAATATTATTGGTTTTACTGTATTTTACTGTATTTGCAGCGTTAGTGAGCTTAAGAGATTACTTTTAGAAACATTAAAAAATCTTCCTGACCCCAAACTTTTGAAAGGTAGTGTACTGACACTGGTCTGGTAACAATCATCAGTACTTTCAAATGTTACTCACCCTCATGTAAGTTCAAACCCTTATGACATTCTTAAAACAAATAAAAAGCTTTGGAATTCTAGTTGCTTTTTTCCATTATTTCAAGCTCCAAAAAAGTTTCCGAAGCATCGTAAAAGTCATCCATTCAATCCATGTGCTATTCCAGGTCTTCTGAAGTCATAAAATAGGTTTATGGGAGCAACAGAACAACATTTATAATAGATTCTTTCAGAAACTGATAAAATGTTAAATGGTAAACTACTCCTTTATTAGTTGTACTGAAGCCTTAACTTAATTTAGATGTTTGTAATTGATTCACACCTTGGCCAGATGCCAGTAGCGAAAATCAAAATGTAACTTTGAGTGTAACGTCCTTCTCATGTATGCTTTCAGTCCACAAGCCTCATTGAGCTGGGCAATCCTTCTCAGAGTCTGGAGAATGTGTGTCGCTGGGCTTTTGAACAGCAGAGGAAGGACACTAACGATAAAGAATATCATGATCACGCCATCTTTCTCACTCGTCAAGAGTTTGGACCCACAGGGATGCAGGGTAAAATCAACACACATGAACACAAACATAGCTTCATCAACCTCCAGAGATTGAAACATATTGCTAACAAGGGCATATGACCTTTTAAACATGAACACATGCACTCAGTTTGAAAAATGTGTATCTGTAAGGACATGACACAATGAACTTGAAATGACCTTGACTTCAGGCCTTAGACCAGTGGAAAATAAGTGTTAAAAATGACGTGTGATATAGATGTGAGGAGGACCAACTCAATCAGGTGTTCTTATGTGTTACTAGGTTACGCTCCTGTCACAGGCATGTGTCATCCCGTTCGGAGCTGCACTCTCAACCATGAGGATGGTTTCTCATCTGCTTTTGTCGTGGCGCATGAAACCGGCCACGTGTGAGTATCTGCTGTCAAGTATGTCAAAAGAAACCTCATATATTTTCATTTATACAGCAGTTTGTTCCAGTCCTTGAATTTGATTGGTTGAGCATCATTCAAACAACTGACTTTCCACTGTTTGTTTCGCTAATTAGTGTATTAATGGTGGGGATTTTACAGTGTACTCTCACTGTAAATTACTTTGAAATGCCAGTAGGTGGTGATAAGTGATTGTCTTGTTATGAGTAAATCAGTGAATCATTGAATTGTTCGGAACCAATTTATTCAACACGGATTCATTGAGTAAACAAGTGACTGGCTACGTCCGAAATTGCATACTTCCCTACTATGGGAAGGTGGGTGAAAAACAGTATGTGAGAAGACTAGCATTTTCAGATTCACAATATTGGGCAATAAAGTACCCAGATGATGTACTACTTCTGGCCAGAGTTTGAAGTGTGCATCCAGTGGACTTATTTATTAAAGAAAGTACCTTCTTAGAGATTATGCGATTTTGGACGAAGCCCCTGTGAGAGAATCGTTGAGTCATTTTCTCAATAGATTTGTTCGAATACAAATTCATTCAAGGAGAAAACAAGTGACTGCCTATATGATTGAATCATTGATTCATTCGCACAACCAATTCATTCAAAACTCTCCAAAAATATGGCATCTATCCTGACCAAAGACTGTTTGTACCTAAATTAAAATCTAAAAAAGCCAAAATATGGGGCAAGTTGTCCTCAAAAATGTAAATTGTATATACTGTATGCGTGTGTGTTATAGGTTGGGAATGGAGCATGATGGGCAGGGGAATCGTTGTGGAGATGAGGTGCAGATGGGGAGCATCATGGCCCCACTGGTGCAGGCGGCTTTCCACCGCTTTCACTGGTCCCGCTGCAGTCAACAGGAACTGGGCCGCTACCTGCAGTGAGTGCTAGACAGACATACACAAACAATCTTGACTAGTACAACTGTGGATTATATACCATCTCATTCTGCCTCTGAAGTTCGTATGATTGTCTTCGTGACGACCCGTTTGAGCACACATGGGAGGAGCTTCCACACCTGCCCGGGCTGCATTACTCCATGCACGAACAGTGCCGCTTTGACTTCGGGGCCGGATACATGATGTGCACAGCGGTGAGTCTTGAATTCACTGCAGCACAGGCTTTTTCATTCAAGTAATGCATTATTATTATGAGATTGTAAAATCACTATGAGCATGTATAATTCTACAAGCATTCTTCCTTGACAACCATCAGCTTGCCATAACAATCACCATTTGTGGTCATTGGGTTCACCGTAGGTCGCCGTGACCCAGTATGATGTGTGTTATACATGCCAATAATGCATTATGAATGGAACACAGTATTTTGTGTTAAGTGACTGAGTTTTGATATCTGTACATGCCAAAGGGAAAAGGCTTAATGGAACAGAATAGTGCACCAAAAATGTTCAGTCTGTCACTATTTGACTCGTGCTCATATTGGTTCAAACCCGTATGACTTTCTTTCTTCTGTGGAGCACAAAAGAAGGAGCTTTCAAGCTTTATAAAGGACACAAAAGCACCATTAAAGTATCATAAAAGTGGTCCATATGACTCATGCACTTTATTCCAAGTCTTCTGAAGTATTGAAGGTTATACAGTTAAACAGACTAAAATTTAAGTTACCATTCACTGCTCTAGCTCTTTTTGGCATGTTCATCAGAGAAGCAGCATAAATTCATTAACAAATTCTTCTTTTGAATCAGATCTTTTCAGATCATTTTTTCATAATTTTGCAAGTTTGAAAGCCTTCTGTGTTCCACAGAAAAAAAAAGTCATATGGGCTAACATGAGGGTGAGTGAATGATGAAACCATTTTCATTTTTGGGTGAACAAATCTTTTAGTGAACAAGAAAAGAACCAGGGCTCGGATTAATAAAACATTCTTAAGAAATATATCTTCTTAACTGCCATTTTCTTCTTATTATTTAACTTAAGAAAAAAGTTAAGAATATTTTGTATTCCCAAAAATTCTTCTTAAGAATGTTCTTATCTTACTTTTTAAGATTGTTTTGAAGACGAAACTTAAGGAGAATTCCAATTCTTAAAAAAGAATCTTAAAAATCATCGTAAATAACATCTTAAAGTTAGCCTCAGACTTGTCTTAAATCCCAAATAGTAAGAATGATTTACAATCGGTCTCATACACTAATAATTGCATAGATTAGTCGTTTTTATACACACATCCAAACTTCTCATGAAAACTTTCCACCTAATTGTCTTAACTATATATATAGCCTGTAGTTTTAGTGAATCATGATTTGTTCGTGAAAACATTTGTATGCTGGTTTCAAGCTCAAATTTTTGTGTACGCATATTTAGTGAATGAGATCCAATGTCATGATTATGTGTAAGTCAGATAGGAAGCTCGTTTTTAATTTTAGCTTATAAATACATAATACATAATCTTTGGTAGTATTAAGCGCATATGAATGTGCCCAGACACAGGACGTGTTTACTGTAGCAGAGCAGACACACATACTGGAAGCGTTCACACTGGAGAGTGCAAAAACAGCAGAAAAATGAATGAAACAGGTAGCTGCAGCTTGAGACAGGCTCTTTTAAAGTAACTGGGCTGCATTTCCTAAAAGCATCATAAGCCTAAGTTGATCGAAGCTCCATAGCCTACAATGTACTTAAGCTTACGATACTTTTGGGAAAAGCAGCCCTGTTCAAAAACACGGTGCATTAAAAGCTCTAAGCTGAGCACCAGTCAAGCTGGTTGCGATGAAAATAGTGTGCACGCTTATTATGATTATTAGGGTAATATGAAGGAAGCACAAAAAGAAAATCTGGTTACACTTTATTTTAAGGTGTCCTTGTTACAGTGGAATTTTACATTTATGTACTGAGTAATATTAATTAAAGGGGACCTATTATGCCCCTTTTTACAAGATGTAAAATAAGTCTCTGATGTCCCCAGAGCGTAAATGTGAAGTTTTAGCTCAATATACCCCACAGATAAATTTTTACAGCTTGTTAAAATTGCCATTTTTAGGGCGTGAGCCAAAATGCGCTGATTTGAGTGTGTTGCTTTGAATGCGAGTGAACTGTTGCTCCGGGAGAAGAGGGCGGAGCTACAAGAGCTCGAGCTCCGGCATTAGCAGTGCTAGCCTTTGCAAATAAACATTCCACTATTAATGCAAGCCTGTTATCTTTACAGAAAACTACTCGGTTTCAAAGTCAGTCATCTGATTATACTGTGCATAATAAATTCACGTTTATGAATTGCACAGAGAGCACGGCGGGATAAAAATAACAACATAGCTGGTCTCATGCTATCACAGACTTTATAAGTCCCACTTCTGATTATGAGCTCGACAACTTCAACTTCAAGCGATCGACTCACATTGCTTCATACGCAACTTTTAACTACCACATTCCTATTCACGATCGATCTGATAGCACTTGAAGGCAGCATCAGTGCAAAGACACAGAGACAATGGTAGCTTTAGCATCATTAACCTTACAGAGTGCCAAGAAGCTCTTTCAGAAAGGCAGTTTGGAAAACAAACGCATGATACTTACTTTGTCTGGAGCTGACGATCGTGCACGAAGCCTTGGTATTAACGTTAATTCCTAAACATATTGGGGACGTTACTGATGTTTTCCGGGATATTTCCTTCGAAAATTAAATTTAACCACAGTGTCCTCGGCTCAGATGAGGGGAGATTATGGTGACTCCTATGTTCATTAGTGCATCCCAAAACACGACACTTGTAAAGCCTCTTTGGCGCTGACATTGTATATATCTCCAGCAATGGCGGACCGCATCTTCTCACTCAGGGCTGTGTTTATGCTAATAGGACAGAGAGCGTCACTAATGGGCGGGACTTTTTCCCCTCAGTGACGTGCAGAGAGGGAGAATCTGAAACAGCTCGTTTGGAGAGACTGTTCATGACTTATTGGTTTTATAAAAAAATGAGTTGGTGAATTTTTAACATTATAGGCTGGTTGTTTTCACACACTGTGGCCACACAGCTGTGTTCAAACAGCTTATAAAAGTGATTTTTCCATAATAGGTCCCCTTTAACTACTGGACTTACTATATGGTTAAGGTTAGGATTAGGGGTTGGCTTAGGGTTACTTGCATGTAATTATGCATAATTTATTGTTATTATAATAGTAAGTACATGTAACATGTGCAACAAAGACACCTTAAAATAAAGTGTTGCCGAAAATCCTTGAAGTGCGTATATCAGTGAGTCTTCAGCCATGTATTCAGTCAGATAAAGACGGTCATTTTCTTCTTACGAAAAAAATATGTTCTTAAGAATACATCTGAAAACTTCTGAAGAATCTTTCAAAAATCTCATTTAGGAATATTCTTACGAACTTCTTGGAATTTATCTTAAGGAATCTCTTAACTTATTTCTTAAGAAGATTTTCGTGAATCCAGTCCCCGGTTTTAAAACTACTCCATAGGACATCAGCTGATTTTATTTGATATAGATATTGAAATAAAATAAATTCCAAATTGACAATAAAACATTGTGTGTGGCTATAAAACACAAAATGTGTGGCTATAATTATACTCGTTGCAATTAACTGTTGGGAATGAAATTGATCAAATAATCAAAACCAGATGTCATGAGTTTGATGTCACTTAATAAACGGGATAAAAATGATTTCAAGAATCATTCCTGCTCACAAAATGAGATTCCAGCTGAACAGCACTGCTTGGACTGTACTTCACTGTCTTGTTAAACCATTCCCTTAGCTGCAAAAGGTGGGGCCATCAGGAGCCCAGGTAAGGTGTTCTCCTCAGTCGCAATGTGGCCTCTTTCGTTTGAACTTGGTTCAATTCAGATGGTCTTATTGTTAATCATTACATGTTATTGGTTGGTGTTCAGCTCATTGTCATTTTGCAGACACATACGGAGCAGGATACTAAACCCACAGTTTTTCTGAATTAATTGGCATTCACAAGCATTAAAAGGAGTGCTTGAGTTTAATACAAATTTAAGAATTTAAATAATTTTGGCTCGTACTTCAGTTTTTAAAAAAAAAATGTGTGTACAGAAATGCACAAATACATGAATACTCAACCAAAGAGCAAATTTCACACATAGGAATTGCATTAGGATAATGCATAACTGGAGGTTCATCCACTCAGAACAGTAGTCCCACTGCTTAACAGATGATTTAGACATCTTTGCAGCTTAAGTAACACATTTTTGTATGGAAGAATTGATATAAGTGCTTTAGCAAGAACCCTCTGGAATGCCTTGCCACTAGTGTAAACTGTTTTTTTTTTTTTCTGTTTTTCGAAATGGATAAAATTATTCTCTGTAGTAATTGAAAGCATGCCACTGATTCTCTCAATACTGTAGATCTCAAACCTCTTTTGAAAATTCCTTTAATGTCAAGTTAACCAGGTCATTGTAGCCTGGTGACTTTTCAGAGAGTTTTCTA
Organism: Tor tambroides; assembly: GCA_021397915.2. Classification (NCBI taxonomy): domain Eukaryota; kingdom Metazoa; phylum Chordata; class Actinopteri; order Cypriniformes; family Cyprinidae; genus Tor; species Tor tambroides. Next base: position 19,392 of record JAFVLL020011807.1, read on the forward strand.
CATTCATTAGAAAAAATATCTATGAATAGATTGCTGACTGGAGCAAGTTTAACTGTACAGTTCTCAGAAGCATCTAAAAATCTCTACAGGTGCTAAATAATCGTCTAGCTTTTAGCCTAGCAATCTTTTCGCTATTTAGCTTGGCAAACTCTAAACAATATTCAAACTGAGACAACAGTAGCAGCCAGCTGGCTACTGGTGAAAACTGTGAGCCATTATTTTGCACTTGGTGTCTTGATGTGTTTAAAACACTTGTTGGGTTTAGGATCCTGCTAAATGTAGTGTCATCATTAGTACCACAGCCAGAGATTCTGGTCTTGTCTACTACGCCTCTCAGAAGAAGGAAAACAAAGAGAGATTTTGCTTAACGTTTGACCTTAATTGAGGCCATATCCCATCACTGCCCAGCATTCTGTTGTCTAACTGTGCTGTTGGTCACAGGCTGTATCATAACTTAAAGAGTTTTCGTCATTGTTTTGATTTGCCTGCATGAGATTGCTTTGTTACATAAATGTAACCTGCCCATGAATGAAAATGTATCATACTGTTTCATCATGCCTGAACAACTGTTATAATATTATATTTTATATTATATTAAGTAACATTATATCTGTATATGTATATATATATAGAGAGAGATTTATTAACTTGTAATGAATTAATTTATTATTAGTATTATTATAGTAACAATTTATTTACAATTTATTAAAAAAGTGTCTGTTTAATGGACTTTTTTCAAATATTAGAAATTTACAGGGCTATTTTAATAATGGTATTTGTACAACATTTTGTCTTTGTAATGAACAGTTTACTATATTTACCCCATCTGATGTCTTTCAGTTTGATCCTAGCCTGACCAGCTGCGTCTTTCTCTCATTCAGAGTATGTGTGAGTTTGAGAATGATTTTTCTTCTCTCTGTTCCTCTGTTTCTCAGTATCGCCCCTTTGACCCCTGTAAGCAGCTTTGGTGTTCTCACCCAGACAACCCCTTCTTCTGCAAGACCAAAAAAGGTCCGCCCATTGATGGCACTAAATGCGGTGATGGGAAGGTACCACTCAACCTTTCATGTAGATACATCCTGAGGTGTTAGACTCACTTGCTCGCTTGCTTCCTCTGTTTATGTGTTTTCCCTGCTCTCTTCCTCTCTCAGCACTGTTTTAAAGGCCACTGTATGCAGTTGACTCCAGACATCATAAAACAGGATGGAAGCTGGGGGATGTGGAGTGAGTTTGGCGGCTGCTCTCACCCCTGTGGAAAGGGACTACAGTTTCGCACACGAGCTTGTGACAATCCGCGGTGTGTATCCATCTATCTGTCTATCTATCTTTTGGTCTTTCTAATTTATTCATATGTGTCTCATTTTTTTCCCCACTTCCGTTAACCTCCTTTAGTCCGGCTAACGGTGGACGTATTTGCTCTGGCCCAAGCTATCAGTTCCAGATTTGTAATACGCATGAGTGTGAGGACCCATACCACGACTACAGAGCCGAGCAATGTAGCATGATGGACAACAAGTTTGAGTACCAGAATACCTGGCACCACTGGCTGCCTTATGAACACCCCGACCGTAAGTAATACAGCAGATGTCATGGACCACACTGAATTGAAAACAAAGGGTTACATCTGAATATTTTCACACACATACAGATATGACTGATTTCTTTCCCAAATTGCATTGACTGCTTTTATCTATGAGACACCAATGTCTCAGGAGATTAAGACACATGCTTATTCGATAACTGTTTTATTTCCAATTTGGGTTTATGTATATGCTTTATTTTTTAGGATTAACCTTTTTTTCCCCAAGACATTGTTAGATATCAGTGTTTCCTGTTACAGCTTTGCAAAGATTTGATTTCAAAAACAGTATCATAGCTATTAAACGGTTTCTTGTTATGATTTTAAATCTGTATTTAACTTCAGAATGATCTCAAAGTAAAAAGAGGTATTAAAGTCTGATTTTGTGGTGGCTGTGCTTTAAAACGAAATAATTATAATCTTAATTCAAGTAATGAAGGATTTTGAAAGTCTGACAGTAATCAGTGTTTAGCACTACTCTAAGGTTAACCCTGCCTGCTTTAAATGTTGCAAATTGATTAACAGTAGAAAACATTTGTTAGAAATTTAGAAAAGTAATCAAATGTAATTAGTTACATTATTTTAATAAAGTAATTGAAATAGTTACACTACTTACTACATTTTAAATAGGATAACTTGTAATCTGTAACCTATTACATTTCCAAAGTAACCTTCCCAACACTGCTAGTTAGTAAAAAGTCTACAATAACAGTAATCCTCATGACATGGTAGTTTAGACATTGAGCCATGGCCCTAATGTAAGTTGTTCAAGTTTGGCTTGCAATATTTCACAGTACTGCCCGACTGTGTGAGTTTGCCCAATACTTTTCACTCTGCACCATATTTTTGCCAGCAATTCAGCAAATGCCAAAACATCTTAAATATCAGTGCAGCAGAATATTTGACTTTGTTTTTATATGTAAAGTTTAGTTAAATGAATATAATGTAGTTTAATTTTAAAGTATTGATTTTATTCTGTTATTTTAAATGATTTACATTTTATTTAAAGCTTACTTTAGATTGTTTCCCACTCCTGTCCTGTACAATCAAGCTCAGTTTGTCAGCCAGGCCTGTAACCGGGCTGATGTAATCCGTCTCTCCCCGCAGCTGTTCTCACTTACACAGTGGGTACACATAAAAATATGATTTTGTTGAAACCCCCTTCTTTTTTCCACATGTACTTCTACACTGTTCATGACATCACTTAGAACATGAAATCCCTCCAGAATCATTAACTTTGTGGACATCTGCCTTAGTCTTATGATCAACACAGGCACATCCAAAGTAATTCTTATATAAAAAGATTTTTGAGCCTTTTTTTTTTTTTTTTTTTACTGTCATGTCAATTACAACTGAACCACAGAATAATTCAGAAGAGAATGTTTGTGGTTCATAAAATGGGCTTGGATACCTTTGATCTGATGAGATAATTTTTACATGATGTTTTTTACATTTTACTCTCTGGAGTTATGTACTCTCGTGGTCTTGATTTGATTTGTGTGGCTTTGCTTTTTTGGTGGGGAATAAAGTACTTGTTTTACTTGTACTTTTTCCACACAGAGTGAAATTAAATGCTTTTAAATAACCGGGACATTCAACAGGCATCACATTGTTCGTGGATATGTTTTGGTCTTCATGAAAAATTGAGCTGGACTTCCTAGAATGTACTTCTGGAACAGAAGTGTCCAGTTTTTGGATTAGCTGGGAAACTGTTTGGGATGATGTAATGTACAATGCTTTTATAGACCATGTAGAGACTTTTTTTGTATAAACCATTGAGTAATGTTATGTAACTATCCTCTTTTGGACAAGGGTGTAATAGCTGTGGAATATATATATTTTTCATTTAAATTGTATATGATCAACATTTGTTTTATTTTACTTAATTTTTTTTCTTAGAATTGGAAGTAGAATATTTATATTTTTTCTTAGAATTCAAGATCATCTAAATCCTTATAAATATGCACTTGATCTCAATCCATCACTCAAGCATCTCTCGCGTCTTGTTTTCCTTAGCTAAGCAACGCTGCAAACTGTACTGTCAATCCAAAGAAACGCGAGCTGTAGTGAACATGCAGACTCTGGTGGAACCTGGAACACGCTGCTCCTACAAAGATCCCTACAGTGTGTGTGTGGCCGGAGACTGTGAGGTGAATAGCTGTGTGTACCGCTTGCGAATGTTTGTGTTTAGTGGCCTGTTGCTCATGATGTCTCTCTCTTCAGAAAGTGGGCTGTGATAATGTGGTTGGATCAGCTCTACAGGAAGATAAGTGCGGCGTCTGCGGGGGAGATGGAACCAAGTGCAAGACTCACAAGTTTAACTTCACCTTTGTAGAGAAGAAAGGTACGTCTCTGCAGCACACATGTAGGCTCTGTTCCAAAACCTTGTGGAGGCAGCATTTTAAGGCATCATAGACCCAGTCCAGACACAATGGCTCTTCATATTTACAGACAGTTCATATTTAATGGTATTAGAAAGTTTCGAAAAGCTTCTTTAATCACTTACTTATGTTTATTAAAGGTACTGAAGTAAAGTAATAGTGATTTGGAATTGTTTTGGTTAAGGTGTCATTAAAGTGCTTGAAGTTCCCAGAGGGGCGAGACATCTCTTCATCCAGGAACTTAATGGGACTACTCACATTTTAGGTAAAGCCTGATCATTTCCTGTAGTTTTTCGTATATTAAGCACTATGCTTGTTTGATTGCAGCTCTCTCTCCATTTTTTTCACCAAATAGCTGTCAGGAATAAAGCATCAGGTGATTTCTTTCTCAACGCATATGGAGACTACCCAGAGACACGCTCAGTTATTGAAAAAGGTCTGGAATGGGAGTATGAAAATAAAAACAACAAGGACACCATTCAAACCAGCGGACCCTTGAAAAACGACGTAGTTGTCATGGTAATCCCCTGCAATAATTCACACACACAAACAAGTGGACACACAACTTGTCTTAATTGATTCTCTTTAATTGTGTAATTGTTTACTAGATCCGAATGCATGGCTCGGCCAAGGTGAAGGTCTCGATCAAATACATCACTGACAATGACAGACTGAGCGATGGTGCCAATGAGAATAACATGGTCCCTGATAATGCTGTGCCATATTCCTGGGTAGTGAAGAGATGGACACCCTGTTCCAAGACCTGTGGAGGAGGTAGTTCACTGTAACCACAATCATTTGTTTGAGAGTAGTTTAATATAGATAGAGACGGCCAGAGCTGGGTAGTAACTGATTACATGTAATCTGGATTATGTAATCAGATTACAAAAAAATTGTAAAATACTCGTTATTAAACTACAGTTATTTTTTTATGTATTACATGATTACATATTATTTACACAAGAGCAATAATTTATTCATAATTCATTGATTCTCCCTAATTCCTCTTTTTCATCTTTTAAATATTCCTTTCTAAAATAGCCGACTCCTTAGCGTTATATACACTCAGAAAGTCTTCCAGTTTTATTGACGTTCACACAGAGATCAGTCATTAGTCATTACACAGCATTTGACCACTGGATTTACAAAAATCATTTCAGGTTTAAGAAGTGAGTCAACATTGCATCAACTATTGTTGAACACATACATTTTTATTGGAATTATCACAGTAGGTTATTTTACCATGTATTGCTTTGGAAGGCTTTTGTCTTTCAAGCACATTAAAATGCACAAATTCACTAACATTTTGACATTTGATCCTCTTTCACCTAATATATTTTTATTTGAAGATATAAACCCTGAAATTTTAAAATAAATATTTTAAAGGGTTACTCCACCCCAAAATGAACATTTTGTCAGTAATCACTTACCCCCATGTCATTCCAAACCTGTAAAAGCTTTGTTCGTTTTCGGAACACAAATTAAGATATTTTTGATGCGTTCTGACAGCTCTCTGACCCTCCCATAGACAGCAGTGTAATTAACATGATCAACGTCCAGAAGCGTATCAAGGAGATCGGTAAAATAATCCATGTGACATCAGTAAGTGTTTTATTTTGATACATTTTAAAATTACTTGTTTTAATTTAACATTTTTAATGATTTAATTAATTATTAGCTTTTCACTGAACTCATAAACCCCCTGCAGTTCCTTGACAAACTCAGTTTGGGAAACCTTGATGTAATGTAATGTTCAATGCACTTCATGTTGTTGATAACAACAAATGGAATATATTTTCTTACTCTTCGTATTTTTATATCAACATGATACAAGATTATCCTGTTTAAATCAATGTGAAAAACAAGATAGGTCAAAAGTAATAGAAAAGTAGTCTGATTATATTACCTAAAACATGTAATGTAATGGATTACATTACTAACTACAATTTTTGTCATGTAATTTGGAATCAGTTATGGATTACAATTTGTAAGTAATGTACCCAGCTCTGGAGACAACTTAGTTTCTAGTTTGACTGATCCTTTGCTAAGTCCTGCCTTAAAGGAAAACGCCACCGTTTTTCCATATTCCAATATATTCTTCCCTGAACTTAGACGAGTTGATAAGTACCTCTCCCGTCTCAGTGCGTGCACTTAATCGCTCTAACGCGCGGCGCCACTATGCTAGCGTTTAGCTTAGCACCATTCATTCCTTAGGATCCAAACAGGGATGAATTTAGAAGCCACCAAACACTTCCATGTTTTCCCTATTTAAAGACGGTTACATGAGTAGTTACACGAGTAAGTATGGTGACACAAAATTAAATGTGGCGATTTTCTAAGCGGTTAAAATATGATAACTATAATGTATGGCGGAAGAGCACTTCGCAGCACTTCAACCTCGGCGCAGTAATATCATCACTCC
>JAFVLL020011808.1:0-64084 GCA_021397915.2 Tor tambroides
ATTTATGAGACCGGTCAGGAACAGCATCGAAGATTCTGTTCTCTAAAGACATCCAGATGTTCTTCTCAAATTTCTCCTGAGATAAGAAGTTTTTAGGGCAGGAAATCTGGTGCGGTGGTGGTGAGTCGTTGATTTTATGTGTGTGTGTGTGTGTGACGAACTTCTTGGCTATAAAGTTCTACACGGGACTCATGGGAGGAGAGCTCTTGATGAAATCTTGGATCAAGGAAGACTCACTTTCATTCCTTTTGAATCCCAATGTTCAAGTCTTGACCAGAAGTGCTTCTAGTTCAGCATGCTATGCCAACCAGAGATGCACAAGAGAGTGAAATGAAATATTGTTTCTGAGCTTTCTGATTAAATCAAAAGTGAAGAGAAACTAATCTAGGCTTTAGCTTGAGTGTTTGGTTTCTAAATGTCTCTTGAAATATCTCTGCAGTAATTCACATTCACAAAGTATTTGACTAGCTTTTACCAAGTGACAGATGAACTTTCACCAGAATACCTTGAAGTCTGATTGGAAGCACCATATTTTAATTGGTGACATTTTACAATAACCAGTTAATGCATTAGATGTCACAAGCTAACAAGTACATTTTTAATACATTTCAGTACATTTATGCACAATAGTATATTTATAAGTTAACCTAAAAAATAAATGCTTATTAATGCAATAGCAAAGTTAATGTTAATAAATGATTTAATTCTGTTTTTGATTACATTGATGGATAGTACCTAATTACCAGTTTTATTAGCTACACTATATTTAGTATCTATTAAATTTAGGCAGAATCTATTTTTACCATATTAAATATTTTAGGGCAAAGTATTGTCACTGCAAGTACTGTTGTTATAAATATATATCAGCTGTATATTTATAGTTATACATAGTGTGATCTATTGATCAATTGTTACTTTCACAAAGCCACCGAGTTAGATGGCTCTTGCTTTGATCTAAGCCCAAGGACCACCAAGCTGATGAGTAGTAATATGCTGTGTAGTGTATAGTTTTCGCCTGAAGAGGTGTTACTTCTACAAATGTGTGTTCTTGATCTTCATGTCTTTGATCTCACCTCTCACTCTCAGCTTTAATTAGTACACAATCTTATGTTTTTGTTTTGGTGGTTGTTTGTTTAGTTTCTCTCTTTTTTGAGTGGTAGTATGTTTAGCAAATCAATCAGCACTCTATTGAAGTGGATCATGTCAGTCTTTCATCTTAAACAATATTTTTATGCCGATCCGAGTTGTGTTTGTGTGATATGGGAGCTGCCTGGGATTTGACTAAGTAACAGGCATAACAATAGCTATGGTTTTGTGGATTAAAGGCTGCCCACTGCTTTGATGTGCAACAGCTTGTATGCTAAGTAAACTTTCATGTCCCTCTTAAGCAAAACACCTTGTTGAGCCAAAACAATTAATTTGCTGCCAGTTAAGGAGATGTTGACCAGACCTTAGAGTAATTGTCTTCTTCTGAAGTCTACACACCGGAACGAAAGTATACAAACACACTCAGATTAAGGACCACTGTATGGGTGAATCTAATGAAAACATATCAGGGTCACATGACCAAAATCTCCTCAAAATCAAATGAAATTAGGCCCTTTTCAAGATCATTAAGCATTTTTTTTTAATGTGACATTATTTTCATGGCAATCAAGCATATTGCCTTACCAAATTACCAATTTTATTATTTATTTTCAAAGGCAATTCATATTACATTTTTATTACTTTAATTGCAGTAGAAATTTTACAGTTTATTTAAAATGTTAATTAATAGGACAACATATACAACCACGTATAAATACATTTTTCCTTTTAAATAATATCTTATTCCATTGTGCAATGTTAATAAGAACTGGGAACGAGAGGTTTAAATTATAATAAAACCCATGTCAAAACCCAAAAACTGTAATGTCCTAGAATAGACCTAATTTTCATTAAGTACAATATAAGCTTTCTTTTAGTTATAAAATATGATCCATGCACACTCTTAACAGGTTTCATGATATTTACCATACATGATTCCTTGCTTGCTATTTCGTCTTTTTTTTTTAAGAATAGCATTGACATTTTAACTATTTGACTTGTAGTGCTGCATGTTTGTGATTGCATTAGTAAGCTACAATTCATTTTCGCTTACATACACAATATAAAGTGGCTTTATTGGAAGTTATTTTGGTATAAAAGCATCTGAAAAGACATTTATCTAAATATAAATTTCCTAGAAAATTAAAAGCATTGCTATATCAGTGCTATTTCCTTGTCAGCTAAATCTCAGCTATACTTTAATGTACTTTAACATAATGCTTTGATTCACTCAAAAATAAAACTAGGCCTAATTATATTTTCAAGTACACTCATGTTCTTTCAAACCTGTATTAATTTCTTTTTGCTTTGAATACAAACTGATAATATTCACATTGCTGTTTACAATTAATACAATGCAACATACAATGAACAAGGGCTATCAAACATTTATTTTTGAGTGCACCAAGCTACAATTACAGGGCTACACTGAAGACCTCTCATACTCCACAACCGGCACATTAACCTTGGTTTCTTGGAGAACCTCTCGTTGTGTCACTTTATCCTGTTATTCTCCCAGCTTGATTGACGGCTCTGACCTTTCCTTCATAAACCTCACACCATACTTGCTGTGATGTGCACTCACTACATCCAGACTTTGACTGACAGCTGAAACATGTTTGCGCTGGCAGGTCTTAACCTCTCTCTGTCTTTCTTTGACTCCATCCTCACCTAATGCTGTCACAGCATTCAAAGACATCCCTCTGCCTCTGAAGTGTGCCATGGTAATTGAAAGATGTTTCGCTGTGCTGGACTTTCTCAGTGGCGGTTTTTATCTTCATATGTGATTGATGTGATAAGTGTAGCTGTGATGTGAATAGCACAGGACTGATGTAATAATCACTTTAGGTGTTATAATTGGACCTTATTTGCAAGAGCTGCGGCACCTCCGATATGTTCGGCCTCAATGGGAGGTATCTTTTTCACAATTGTACCGGGAAACATCATATCTAATGAGAGCCAGTTTGAAGCAGTTGAATTCCAGCATATGCAGATGAGTCTCAAGACAGCAGACACTAATGACACCCTAAACATAGACTTGTCCACAGGAAAGTGAAGAATATTCTCAACTGTGTGGTGCTAATTGGAGACTCATATGTCAAAGTTGAGGATGAGGGTGACATGTCACAGTTTCTGTATTGTGCTTGTATTATATAAAGATCACATTGGAAACATCGGAAACTGGAAACATTTTACTTTTATCATTTATTTTGCCACTTTTCAAATTCATAAAAGCAAATACATTGCCCCACACCCAGAGTTTTGATCTTAAAACATGAAAATCCATAATAAAAATATTAATTATATTTTTAAACGTGTACTTTCATAACACGCCATGACTGCGATGTGGCAGGCAATTTACTGGCTTTTTAAGGTAATTGCACATAAGTGGTTTGCTGTCTGCAGCTGGTTTTGTTAATGTGTTGTAAAGTTGCTGAAAAAATCAGCAATTTAAAGAACAATCAATGTAATTATAAAGATGCACTATGATTTTGTTCCTTGTTTGAGTGTTGTTTGCCTGTTTGAACATCTTTGGCACAATGCAAGGAGGTTTTGGGTGGTAGTCAAGGAATTGTTGTACAGTTGCAGGTGCTCTGAGTGTTTTTTGTGTGTTGCAGTTGCTATGGAGTTCAACAAACCACATGATTTGATGTACAATCCACTTCCCTAGCATAAACAGTATGAGTTGCACCCTACAGTTTAATACCTGTCGTTTGGGTTTGTGCAAAAAGCATGATCAATAATAATAGCTTGTTTAGTAAAGAGCACTATTAATGTCTTGACTTGTATCAATACAGTCTCATCAGAAAATCACATGACTCCACCTGCACTTTTGCAAAAACCTACCTATCTTCATTGCAGTTTCTAGCTGAAATTAACAAAAGTGGCAGTAAAACACCAACAACTTTTATTTGTTTCCACACAAATTATGGGGGCAGAAGGTTGATTGATAAAGACTTAATTTCAAAAACTTTTACCAAACTAATACATTTTGATGTTTGCATCACAAAACCAGCTTCATATACATTATGGCTTTTCTAATGTGGTAAACATGCTCAGAAGCTCACCCGGTACCACATTGCACTTGTGATTTGGAGTGTGATGGCATGAGTACTATAAAATCAGGCAATCAGCATTCCCACCTGGTCATTGTGAATTGCCAGTATGCAGCTGCTTGGAGCTGTCATTCAGAATTCTGGTCCACACACACAAAACACACATGCACACACTGTTGAAGTTCAGGCCAGCCACAAAGAGGACAGTCTATGCCTTCATCTATAGACATGGACTTCACTTCCTGTGAATGTTTGTCAGACTGCAGTGAGGAAGACTCCAGTGACACAGAAGGCAACCCATTCTGAGTAATGCCACAGAAGTTGTTGTTTGCTGTGTGCGTCTTGTGATGTGAGAAACCTTACAGTGATGAATTTTTGGGTTACGCTGTGCCATGCGGTGAAAAATGCTTTACAATAATAATAATGGCTGATGATTAACACTGTTCCATTTGTCACTGATTAGGAAGAATTATGTTCTATGGATGCTGATTTTTCTGAAATAGTATAATGGATCTTGATTTGTTGTTTTCCACTTATGAAGTACGTTTACATGCACAATTATTAACAAGCTCGAGTGAGTCTTTGAGGAGTTGAGCTACAGTCTTCATCTGTCTATCCCAGTAGGCTATTCATGATACAATGCATAATTGATTAATGATTTAAAGGATTAAATTGCACGTTTTATCTGACTTTTTCTTTTCTTTTTTCTTTTTTTTTTCTTTGAGCTACAGTCACATTAGGTATTTTAGTTTGACTTCATAAAATCGGACTGGTATGATTTTAATTGGGCTAAAGCTTTTACATGACATTATAAAAATACAAATTATTACTTTAGTCTGGCTGAAATCAAACCTTTAAAGTATATGCAAGCAAACTTATTGATTAAATTATGACGGTATAAGATTTTATATCACAGTAGCTTTTTTTTTTATAATAGCTATTTTTGCTGAAAATTCAACAAAATGTTTTATATATTAAATAACCATCTTATCTCACGTTATGTGACTCTTCAAAAATATAAAACAAATATTATCATTCATTCATATATATATATATATATATATATATATATATATACCGTATATCCACAAGTATATCCATGTGCTGCTTAACCACAGTTCCCAGCTTAATTTAAATTGCTATAATTTTTTTCCTCCATTTTTTTTAATTAAGATATTTGACTGGAAATGTAAACAAACTCATTTATGAGACACCATGTTTCCTTCTTATTATCCTCTAATGAAATGATATTGTAATTCAGTAATTATTCAAAAATAAATACATTATAGACTTGTGTGATTGACATGTATTCTTTGTGTCTCTGCAGAGAAGACATCAGGACGGCTAATGTCATCGCCGCTGAAGCTGTCACTTGCCTCGTCATCGACAGAGAGTGAGTTTTTGTGTGTGTGTGTGTGTGTGTGTGTACTGATGCTGTGAAATTTGATTAGTCTTTCATCTTTTCCACTGTGTGCTCACTAAATTGTCACTGCTAATTTCTAATGACCTCATACGACTTTCACTGTGGCAAGTTCATGCTAGTTTACGCTAGTTAACTTCAGGGAGCCATTTCTTCTCGTTTGCCATCCTTAGACAGCAGACTGTCGGGAAACAATCTATGTCCTCATTTGAGTGGCACAGCGTGTGACAAAACAGTAGGAGCACAATGCCGTGCTATGCAGCGGGACTCGTAGACCTCCTCTCGTCTCTGTAGACATCATGCTCTAGAGACTTTGATTTTACTTTGGTCTGAGGAAGCGATATAATAAGCAGCCCCACATGCAAACTGGCTTTCACTCTCACTGCAGGAATTCGCTCATTATCTCAGCCCCTGTCATCAGTCAGGGGTTTATGGTAATGCTCATTTAAAGACTCTTGTTGTTGTTAAATTGTGTGCTAGCTGACCTGTGATCAGTGGGGATTTTAACCATTGATTCATGCAGCTGATTTCCTGTAGGAATAGAGCACAACAGTAAAACTCACTTTTTATCATCTTGGGATGGGGAAGTATTTGAACCTTTCATTTTCTCCATAGGGATTTCAGAAGGAAAAAAAAAGTTAAAGTATGTTTTGAGCAGAAAGGGGAAATTCTGTCACTTCGTTCTGGTCACATACTTGTTTGGAAAGATTTCCGTTGGCGGAAAGAAATATACAATCTACTGTAACTGGATAAATTTGGCAAACAATTATTCAGTGTTACAGTCATTTTTATTTTTTATTTTTTCTAATAATGTATTAAAAAAATACACATTAAATTCATATAAACAACTTTTGTTATACATGTTTTTAATTTCTTAACTAAATTTGTTTTAATAATATCTTTTAGGCATGAAGTAAAAAAAAAATCATAAAATGAAATCGTAATAAAGAAAAAGCATTATATTCTATTCTATTATGTTATAGTATTCTTTAAAAACACTAAAGCTGTTTTTATATTATATATGCAGTGTAATATCATATGCTACAACATTTCAAAAACACCTGATATTTAAGAGTTAATAATTCATATTTGTAAAATAAATACCAATTAAAAAATATGCTTTAAAAATGTGCACACTGACACACTTTATGTAAGGACAGTATGTTTTATTTATGTGACCATGGACCACAAAACCAGTCATAAGGGTCAATTTTTTGAAACTGAGATTTATACATAATCTGAAAGCTGAATACATAAGATTTCCTTTGATGTATGGTTTGTTATGATAGGACGATATTTGGCTGAGATACAGCTATTTGAAAATCTGGAATCTGAGGGTGCAAAAAGTCAAAATACTGAGAAAATCACATTTAATGTTGTCCAAATGAAGTTCTTAGCAATACATATTACTAATCAAAAATTAAGTATTGATGTATTTATGGTAGGAAATTTACAAAATATCTTCATGGAACATGATTTTTACTTAATATCCTAATAATTTTTGGCATAAAAGAAAAAAATGATAATTTTGACCCATACAATGTATTGTTGGCTATTGCTACAAATATACCCGTGCTACTTTTGATTGGTTTTGTGCTCCAGGGTCACATATTATAATTGATGGTTACACCATTTGACATTTTTGGAGTCTTTTTAAAGCTTTTGTTTAATTTTAAAACTTATTTAATAAATAAATACACTAAATGAATTTAAAGCTTTTTGCTGAAAATAAGTTTTTAAAGTCATATGAAATCAACATGAGTTTTAATATTATATTTTAAAACTAGATTTATGAGAAGGTTTTCCGATCAATTTTAGACTCTCTCATTTGTCATGGACCCGTTAACTTGCTGTGCATTAAAGCAGCATTTTTGCAGTTATGTTTGGTTCTGCTGGTGAAGTAGAAATTACAGACTTCACCTTTAAGATCCGAGTCAAAGAACTGAATGACCTTTTAAATAGCAGCTAGTATATCTCAGTAAAATAGTATTTTAATGGCAGAAATGTAAGCACACGTGAGTGACTTTGGGTTCACACCCCCAGAACATTTCTGCTACTAATTCTGGGGCTTCGCTTGGGACTGGGCTAAGAATACATCATTAAATGGGTCAGCAGTGCCGTGATATAAAGTCATTCACACTTTAAATGTCCATCAAATCATTATTATGGCTTGGGTTACCGCTGTCCTGCCTGACCTCAGCTGCCAAGACTCAAAAGACTGTATAAATCATGGTAAGATGGCATTTAAAGCTTTCAATTAATCCTACATTTCAGCTCGTAACCGTAAAACTGATTGTTCCCCTTTTAGTTTCAATGTTTCATCAGAGTTCTAATAAAAATATGAGATAATGTGAGAATTCTCTGGTGGATGAGTCACATCCTGAAGCACAGCAGCTGTAGTAATGAACACTATTACTGGCTCCCTCTCATGTCTAAATCTCTTATCCTGTAGCAACATAAAATATTTCTCTGATTTAATAAGAGGACAGGGAAAAAAATAAACACCGTTTTTATATATTGCATTAAGGGATGACATATTTTGACCACTGGCAAGCTATGACATGACATTAGATGAAGGCAAGATTTTCTAATCAACATGAAATTAAAAGTGACCCTGTTTGCTTTCCTAATGCATGCAAAACACGTCTATTTATAAAATGGACTCTAGATTGAATAGATCAACTGATATCTATATGAAATTTGTGGAAAAGTAAGTAGGTTATAGGATAAATACTATAGGATAAATGTAGGATAAATACAATTTAACTTTCTTGTTGATTTATCCAGCCCGATCTCACGGCAATTCGTACATATTTTACGAGGTGGCTAATTCGTACGAATTCGTACGACCTCACTCGTACAAACTGATACGATTTTTGCCTAATCGTACATATTTTACGAGTTACCAATTCGTATGAATTTGTACGAATGACCTACACCTAACCCCGCCCCTAAACCTACCCGTCACTGGGGTTTAGACAAATCGTACTAAAACGTACGAGTGAGGTCGTACGAATTCGTACGAATTAGCCACCTCGTAAAATACGTACGAATTGCCGTGAGATAGCGTTGATTTATCACATCAGGCCTAATTAGGACACTGCAATTTCAAAGCAATTCAACTATTTATATGCTAATGATGAATTAATAGTTTGGTGACAGAGATGGAAACATGAAGATGTGTCAGACTTAATCACACTAAGCTGAAAAAAAAAAAAAAAAAAATACTTGAGACTTGACTTTGACCTTTTTCATCCCAGAAAGCATTGACTTGAACTTGGACTCCAACCAGAACCTGTGAGCCACATCTTTGCCATGTAAAAACAATTTTTGGTTCCCCAAATAACCTTTCAGTAAAGTGTTCTTAAAAGAACCATTTTTATTAGTGTTATGATCATTTTAATAATCTGAAGACATGTTTTATAAAGTGCCTTTATGGTCCAATGGAAATGATAAAGGTTCTTCATTGAACTGCAGATGCCAGTAAAGAACCTT
Organism: Tor tambroides; assembly: GCA_021397915.2. NCBI lineage: Eukaryota > Metazoa > Chordata > Actinopteri > Cypriniformes > Cyprinidae > Tor > Tor tambroides. The sequence goes on from JAFVLL020011808.1 coordinate 9,058, forward strand.
TATTTTGAGGAGTGAAGGAGACATATTTTCTCTGAATATCTGCTGCCTTTATAATTATTGTTTTGGAAATATGAATTTAAAAGCTTTTCTTTTTACAGAATATAGACAACAGTTGTTCTGCATAATGAATATGTTCAGCATTTTTCCTCTTTGTTATAACGATCATATTCAAACTATCTTGATAACTTTTTACTATATCCCTCATTGTGTATTTGTGCTGCTGTTGAAGTGCCAGACATTTTATTCTCTTACTCTTCCATGTCCCAGACCCAGATCTTCAGGTTTTGCAAGCCAAATCCTTGTCTTCTTCTAGAAGCAGAACAAAATGTTGTATGTGCGATCTCAGACATATTCTGCCTTATAAACAGATGGGAGAGAGAAAGCTACAGATGTCTTTCCTTCAAATGATGATGAACGGCTGGAAGTTTAATGGGATGAAAAGCATTTGGGATGCACTGTGTTGTGATTGACTCTGTCCTGTGCAGATCATATATCTACACAGCTTGTAGTCATATTGTTTGTTCCTAAATGATAATTGTCTGTTTATGGCATTATTCAATACAAATGGTTCCTAAAATGGCACATTTTGTTTCATTATGGTGTCAGTCTAACATTTTTTGTTATTATTAAAAATACACTTTATTACAAACTTGCAAAGATCCCATTTGTAAACCTCAGATGGTTTGCAGACCTAGTGCATTAGTATTAAGCATTGCAACTTACTTGAATCAACATTCTTTTTTTATTAGAAACTTTCCAACATTTTTTTCCTAATTTTATATTGTGCTGTTGCTAATCTGATTTTTTTTTTTTTGTGGCTCATGATCAGGGGCAAGTTAATCTGAAATAGTTCATAAAAACTGGCCAGTGGCCAGAACTATTAATTGAACAATAGTATCATCCTGCAAAAGGCTATATGGAAAATGAAGAAAAAATAGTGTAAATTTAGTATAGACCTTTTGCTTTTTAATAGTGCTCATTAGGCCTCGTTCATAAAACAAGGTCAGTATGAATTTCTGATTAGATCATGAAGACAAAACCATTTTGAATCGACCCAGTATCCACCCAGAACCTTTACTTCCTTTATATCTGAGGACATCTATGAATAGAACGGATGAAAGTAATCAATTTTTCTGTTGGCATTCGCAGGTCCTTCAAACACTTGATTGGAGGTCTGGACGATGTCTCAAACAAAGGCTATGATGATGCTGGCGCCAAAGCAAAGTAAGTCTGATACTCAATGCTTTCATGTTATCAGACTATATGGAGCTCTGTACATTAAATTATAATTCAGTATGATTCTGAAATTTACATAAACCCCGCCCCCGGGAACGTGCAACAAAAGGGGCGGAGCCATATTGCGCTGCTTTAGAGAAGAGGAAGAGTTGTTTCCATGCTCTCATAATCTCTGGGTCTCAATCAGGCTCAAATTGGTAAGCAATATAGATGACGCCATTGTTTACCATACAACCAGAGCACATGGCACTGAGGTGAGGGGCGTGACGTTTCTACACGCGCACTACGCGGTTTTTAGCGAATCACAACACACTGGGCCAGCTAACTGAGCACACTGTGTATTTCTGAGGGAGGGGCTTCATAAAATAAGGAAATCATCAGAGCATTCATAAGAGAAAGGACAGAGCGGTATAGAATAAAGGTAAATTATGTGAAAAAAAAACAACAACTTTGCTTTCTCTTCCCTTAATCTCTTCCTGTCTTGCTTGTACTAATCTGAACAAAGCCTGAAGCTTTGTATAGCAAGCACTTCCTGCGTTTATTTGCCTTTTTATGACGAATTGCTTATTGTATTCTTCAGTTGTAAGTCACTTTGGATAAAAGTGTCTGCTAAATGAATAAATCTAAGTGAATTTTTTTTATTTATTTTTTTTTTTTTAAACAAAGCATTAAAGGTGGGGTATGTAATTTTTCAAAAACGCTTTAGAAAACTGAGTCGGGGCCGAATACCAAAACAAACTTGTAGCCAATCAGCAGTAAGGGGCGTGTCTACTCATGATGTGGAGGAGAGAGCGTTCAGTGAACAGCCGAGCCGAGCGACAGAAAGATAGAGATGGCGGATAAAAAACAAAAGAGGAAAACGTCTGCAGAACGATAAGGCAAGAAGTAGGACCCGTGTAAATATCGGATCAGCTTTCCAGCGCTGGAGAGAACTCAATGAGCGGAAGCCCTGCGATCGGACGCCGAGGTTACTTTGTTTCTTCTTGGTAGGTTAGTAACACCGTGTCTACACCGGACGCGGCACGCCACAACAGCTAAAAAGTCTACCTACACTGGACACGATAAAGCGACCGTTGAAAATCGTTTGAAATTTGTGTCAGCACGTCATAAATAGAACAGTTAGCTGTAAATAGCAGTTTTCTGTCAGGGATTTGTTGTGTCGAACCACGCAGCATCCAGTGTAGACAGCATCACTGATTATAATGACTTCTATAGAATTTTGTCGCACCGCTCGCGTCTGGTGTAGACACGGTGTAACAATTGGTTTCACAGAACTAATTTTTGCCTGGGTTGCATAGGCTACGTACTGTATGTGTGGGGTGGAGCTATCAAAATAGGGGCGAGACCCTTTTGGGGTAGGGGTGTGTTTGTTTTGGTGATTTCAAATATCAACACTGGCTTCCAGAAATCGCTTACCCCACCTTTAACATGAAGATGAGCTCAGGTTCTTCCTATTTCTTTGGATTGTCTATAAGATTTTTTCTACACTTTGACTGGAGTGTGCTTTTTGCTTTGTCATGATATGGTATGGAGTGTAGATTGATGTCAAAAAGAGCAAGCAGAAGGCTGCAACATAAAAGAATATGAAAAAAAAGAGGTCCGACTACTTTCTGAATGCACTATCAAGTAAAAAAAAGTATTTTACACATGTACAAACTACACACACAAACACCCTCCCTTTATTAATAGCACCTTTGCAAAATACATTCATCTCTTCTGTAATGAGTTTGACCATGTGGCGTATAATGAAGGTCCACATGGCAGAAATTAATTGGTCTGTGTTTTTCATTTGATTTGCATGTCTGGCAGTGGCTCTGACCTCCTTGTGGCTATAATTATCTCAGCTGGACAGGTTTTCAGGAATGAGTAACCCAATATGACCAACTACTTTATAGTTTTCACCATATCTGCAGACACATTGAGCTTTCTCAACATTTTAAATTCCAGTTGCATTTAAAATCTACCTGTCTGTCTGTCTGTCCGTCCGTCCTCAATGCTGAGCTTGATGCTTCCTAACATTCAAACTTGCTTCCTAACCATTCCGACTTTCCGTATGTAGTTTGGCTGAAACAAAATTTCCATTTCAAAACTGATTTTGCTTTATGAGAAACTGTTATTATGAAAAAGCCTGGAGACTGCACATACAATGAGTGATTTAAGAGCGCCCTCGTGTGGCGAGTGGTAAACAAATTGTAGGCAATTTAGAATCTCTTGCCAGTTGTAGAATACAATTTGATTTCAATTCTATACTTATTGTTTTTAAGTTACTGTGGACTATAAACACTGCTCAACAGTGCATGCAGCGTGTTATATCTGATCATTATTAATTAGTATTATATTTTTATAAGGTGTGTACCCACTATGCCCTTTGTCTATGAAAAACCATGTACAGTGAACTGAAAGATATAATTAACTTGCATGATATGAGGGAGTGGTTTCAATATGCATAAAATTATATAGCTGCATATTGTTGTTGAGCTCTAGCTGTAAATAGAGGCTATAATATATGCATGTTTAATGAGGAGAGTGAATGTTAAAAGCCCAGACGTGAGGATGAGTTGAGATTGAAGTGCTGCATTATCACACTAAAATTAGCCTGTAGCTGTAGGCAGTCTGTTTTATTTATTTATTTTGATTAAAAAGATAAGTTTATCAAAAAGTCTTCTTAATTCCCTTATCTTGTTTCAAACCTTTCTTTATTCCACGAAACACAAAAGTTGAAATTGAGGCATGTAACATTAGATTAGATTTGAATAGATTATTAATTGTGTTGCTTAAGTGGAGAAACACAGTAGCAAACTTTTTTATATATACAGCAGATATATACATCTGAATTTACAGTCTTTCAACTACGGATTTGCGAAGGAACTGCAGGGAATTCGTGAGCTGATGAAAAGATAATAATTAATTCTATCTAATGTAAAATTAAAATATATAAATGTGGCTGCACGATAATGGCAATATAGCTTACTGTGGTTATCAAATCAAAGGCTACAATTTAATTAAATGTCTGTATAGTCTAATGCTTTATGTGTTTCAAAGTGAAACCCAGCACAGTGTTCAATTTAACAGTATTTTACGATAAATTACATTAAATGTAATTACAGTTATTCACCGTTTATAGTATGGAAACTTACTGTTTTTACTGCAACATTTTTAATGTAACATCACAAAATTGTGATAATTTTTTTACAGTGCACTGAAGAATTTGTCATGTCCATCGTAGATAGGTCCTTAAGTGACCAAAATGAACAGTTCCCAGCTGACAGGATAAAGCCGAATTCTGCTGTAGGTCCAGCACAGCTGGAAGTGTGACTCATCACACAGGTCCAATCACAACGTTTTTTTTGTGGCATAATGTTAGAGATGGGGCTCAGGTGTGTTTCCCCAAACTCTGGCATTAGGCAGCGTTCTGATATTGAAATGCAAGCCAGCGGTCAGCTTGAAGGAAGGATGGCACAGTGCAGCAACTGCAGTGACAAAAGCATCTCTAACTGTCTGCAGACATAACCATTGTTCTTCTGGGGTCTCGTCTGCTGATGCACATGTACTGTACAATGGTCTTGTTGCCATGACGGCTGGTCAGCGTGTGTGTTCAGCACCTCTGTTCTCATTAGAGCGTCAGGTTTGTGGAGGAGCTGGAGTGCTGTATACACAGAGATCTAAAGTTGTGTTAATGAAATGCACTCTACTCACAATAGCAAGTGTCTAAACAACCTCTGTCACCCAAGAGAATTACGATACATTCATTAGTTACTAGGATACTGGCCTTTGGCTCAGTGTGTGTGTGTGTGTGTGTGTGTGTGTGTGTTTCATATATGTAGATTGTTCTCTTTCTGTCATTTGTACATTTGGATATTTCAGAAACAATTATTTTTGTCTAGCATTTGTTAGAGCTTGGTAGTGCAGTGCAGCTACTGTTATTCAGTGTTATTATACATGTAAGTGTTGTAATGTTTAATAATAATAATAATAATAATAATAAAGCTAAGTATTATAGATATTATTTACAATACTTATTATGATTTACCATATGTATATGTGTTTAACATTGTTAATATTAAAAGTTGTAATGCTAATGTAATAATAATAATTATAATTAATATTGTTATTATTATTAAAAACATCATTGATAAATTATTGTTAGAATTATTATGTACAATACTTGTTGTACATAATTTATGTAATTATTTACATAATTATTTACAGTACTTATACTTGTTTAACATTGTAAATAATTATATTTGATAATAATAATAATAATAATAATAATAACAATAATAATTATTATTATTATTAAATTAGCATTACAAATATTACATTAAAAGTACATATAATAATAATAATTATTATTATTATTGTTATTATTATTATTATTATTATCACTTTTATTTGCAATACTTGCATTTGAATAGCATTATTAGTTATTTAATAATAATAAAAATAATGATAATTGTTATTATAATAATTATGTACAATATTTGTTGCAATTTACAATATTTATATTTTACATTGTTAATACTTATAATTTGTAATTATAATTTACTACTACTACTACGAATTATTATTATTATTATTATTAACAATGATATTGAAATTATTGTTATAATTATTATGTACAGTACTTATATTTCTTTAACATTGTAAATAATTAGATTAATACTAGGGTCATACTACTACTACTACTACTACTACTACTATACTCCATTCTAATAATATTTCAATAATATTTCACAATATTACAGTGTTTAAGTATTACTGTTTTTTTGTTTATTAAAAATAAATAAATAAATAATACTTGGCCCATTCTTTGAACACTATAATAAATCTATATAAATAATCTAATAAATTTATAAATCTAACCTGCTGCATATAGAAAACTGTTACAGACTTGGACTTGGACTTGGATTTAGAGGGCTTCAGACTTGGACTCAAAGACCTGGCACCACGTCTGCCAAAAAGTTTGTTACCTCAGTCTGATCTGAGGTTACCCCAAAAGTTGCTCCACATTGCTTCGGCTGCGCTGGCTGTGCTGAGCACACAGATAAGGCAGATGTCATTTCACACTATGTTGTAGCAGAAAAATGAGGACACTATGTTCTGTCCTCTGCAATAGGGTAGACACATCTCTAACTGGCCTTATGCTATCAGTCAACAAATGCTTAGGGATTACCTTCATTTCTCTTTCTTGACTACACCACGAGCGCACTTCATGCGTGTTGACTGTGTTTGGGCTGGACTTGCGGCGGACAGCTGTCTCCTGTCCCTCTAACTAGTATGTTGTTTTTCTTGGGAATTGCCTGACATAAACAGCCTATATGTAGAAGCAGAGGAGACCCTGCGAAGTGTATTGCACAGCTGATTATGTGTCTCATATTATTGAATGGTGATTGGCTATACTGACCAGTCTGGGCCTCAGCAATAGTGACATGTAAGGAGTGATTTCATCGGACTTTTTTCAAGACCAAGAAAAGCTTTATTCAAGAAAAGCTAATTGCAATACAGAAATTACAGTCAAGAAACATATTAAAAACCTGCCTAAGCTGCACTCAGCCTGGTTTTAGAGTGGTACTTTTCATCTGGTCCAGGCTAGACCAATGCTAAGACAAGAAAATCTTGGTTAAGATCTTGGTTAAAACAACTTGAGGCATGTTCACAAAGAATGCATTTTTTGCATTTTACTGCACTGCTTTTCCATCTACACATGCTACTAGATTGACGTCTTTGATTGTTGTGTCTTCGTCTCACTCATGAGCGGCACATTTTTAAAAGGTTTTGTCAAGGTAAAAGAAGTTAAACCTTCAAAGATTTTTTTTTTGCATTCCACTGCCCTGTCTCTCACATTTTTAACCACAAAAATTTATTATGCATGAACAGCTCCTTAAAAGTATTGAGTGGCTGAGTTTCTGGAGTGTTGTAGGCAAAATCGTTGACATAATAAATAACACTGTCTGTGTTCTCATATTACTGATATGATTTAATATATTACCCGTGGGGTATGTTCTTTGCATTAAACATTTTACAAAAACACAATGCTGTTTTTTGGGGGGGGGTTTTTCAGTTTATGGAATTATATTTGTATTATGAAAGTTAGTTTAAAAATATTATGAAATCTCTTAAACAGACAGTAATATAATTTAATTCCTTTGATAAACAATTTAATGCTTTGCTTGATTTGGTTTATATTTCCTCACTGCGCCCTCTTCTGGGCTCAGGAGACAAGCCAGTAGCATTTTTTTTTCTCATAACTGAAATTGTTTTTAAAATTGAAATAAGATTTGAGTATTAGTAATATTTAAGTAATATTTAATTTATTAAAAAAAAACAACAACAACAACAAAAAAAAAAAACACACACTTGGTTTTCAGACCTTCTTTAACAAATCATGCACTATTTCACCATAACACTGTTCATATCATAGTTTACAGCCATGCAACCTTTTTATTTAAGACACACTACACATGAAAGATGTCATCTATTTACTGTATATACTTGCATCATCTAGTATTATTTGTGCAGACATACATTATGGAATTCTTTAACTCAAGAAACACAATCTTGGCAGACGCTTATGTAAGGCGTTTATTTTTACACCTGGCCTTTCACTCTCACGCACAACCCATTTGACAGCTCAGTTACTTACATCCTCCAGAAGTCCAGTTGTATTCTGTATCATAGACTATGAATTCCACGTCCGTCAATATGTATGTTTTGCATGTTTTCGGAGCACGTAGTTTCACAAGCCTTTACTTTAAGAACATTGACTTTGAGCTCTGGGACCTTGGGTTGTGGAACAGATGTTCCCATTTGTTTTCATCATAAATATTTCAGTCCTCAAATCTTCAAATCTTGAGCCCTTGGACCAAACAAACCAGCTCTAAAAGACAACACCTTTGGACCTATGGGATTTTCACTTCCCGAGCCTGACTGCAAAGCGAATTGTCAAGAATTGAATTACCTCACATTGAGAACTATTACATAATAATTATTATCTCTAATTAACTAGTGTAATAATTGAGCAAGCAACACCTTGTCAGTCGGTGCTCATATGTTATTACCGTCCTGCTGTAGTTTGGAGGAAGGCCATCTGTCCATCATAATGACAGTTGTTATCTGTGGCATCAGAAGAGGGTGTTGAAGGAACAAAGCTGAGATTGGTGCGAGGTCAGTACTGCTGTTAGGATTCATGTGACTGAGACCTCGCACGTAGAGCTAAAAACAGATGAAGAAACAAACCCCTTGTAAGGCCATTATATATCAATGATACATGACCCAGCCGTTAATGGTTGTTGCATCAGGGTGCCAAGCTGATAAGCGAGGTCCGTGGTTCTCAACTTAGCTTTTATGTTATGAGGCAAGCCATACAATCAAACAGGGAATTGTATTAAAATGAACTGAACTGCAGTGGACCAACAACCAACAATTGTTAATGTTTTATTTGATACTGTAGCACCTAGAGTTCAATTGACTTTCTTGTTTGTTTTGACAATACCATTGGGATTAATGTATCAAATTAATCAGAATTTTATAGATTTGTAGATTTCTTTATTGTCTGTGTACCAAATGAAATTTTGTATGGCTCATTCCAGTCAGCAACCTATAACAAACAACAAAATTTGATCATTTACAGGTGCATCTCAATAAATTAGAATGTCGTGAAAAAGTTCATTTTTGCTTGTAAGTTATTTCAAAAAGTGAAACTTTCATATATTTTAGAATCATTGCATGTAAAGTAAAACATTTCAAAAGTTTTTTTTTTTTTTTTTTTAATTTTGATGATTAGAGCTTACAGCTCATGAAAGTCAAAAATCAGTATCTCAAAATATTAGAATATTTACATTTGAGTTTCAATTAATGACCATCCCTACAGTATAAATTCTGTGTATCTCTTGTTCTTTGAAACCACAATAATGGAGAAGACTGCTGACTTTGCAATGATCCAGAAGATGAACATTGACGCCCTCCACAAAGAGGGTAAGTCACAGAGGGTCATTACTGAAAGGTGTGGCTGTTCACAGAGTGCTGTATCAAAGCATATTAAATGCAAAGTTGACTGGAAGGAAGAATTTGGGTAGGAAAAGGTGCACAAGCAACAGGGATGACTGCAAGCTTGAGAATACTGCCAAGCAAAGCTGATTCAAACACTTGTGAGAGCTTCTAAAAGAACCAAAGACTTAAACTACTTCAGTCTGTGTGCATTGGTGCTAATACACCAAGTTCTGATTTGAGTTGAATTACTGAAATAAATGAACTTTTCCACGACATTCTAATTTATTGAGATGCACCTGTAAATCTAAACATATATAAACAAAAAAATAAAAAAAATAAAAAATCAAGATAGAAAGTTTAAAAAAAAAAACATTAACTTGTGTCATTGCATACAGTATGTGCACAAGTAGATAAAACAGAAATTCATTCAGTGTGATTTCATGAATTTTATTTTAAGAGTAACAAAATCAATATTGAATATAAATATCAATCTTTATACAATTTAAATTTTAGTATCAAAGCATAAAAGATGTTATAGTATGTAAAAAATGAGAGTTGTTTATATTGATGGTTTTACAGCGTGTCAGATTTCACACATATGTGAAGGTCACATGCATGCACTGGATTTACCTCGCTTTTGTCATGCTTGACAGCCAATAAATTACATTTTATTTGCGCTAGAAAGATCTGTGCTGGACATTTTACAAGGCCTGTGAATCATTGTTTAAAGTCAAATAGGTCATGTAAGACACGTGCAAACTTAAATGAGTAAAACATAATGTGACAAGAACCAAGTCAACAAAAGCTGACCTAGACTTAAAGAGGTCGTCTCAAGTCAAGGGGATGTAATGTAGTCAAATGCTGCATTGTGGAGAACACCTGGGCAGGCCGCCCGCAGCACGCTGTTTTCTGTCATTTCATCCATCTTTTCTTTGTTGGGTATGAGGTCAAAGCCCAGCACCCAGCCGTTCTTAGCTAACCACTGACCCCTGAGGAAACTGCCCGCGGTCCGACTTGAGTTCGGACTTAGGGCTTATTTTCACAGCTGTAACAGCAGAAGTGGATATGTTGAAAGGCTGCCACTTCTGCATGGAGGAATGTGACTGCTTTTCAGCTTTTTACCAGAGACTGGAGGCCAGTCAAGGTTTAGAACATTCCTCCTGAAAACTCTGGGCTTCATGCTAGATAGGCAGCATTTTAAAGATATTGTTCCAAACCTGTAAATCTTTCTTACTTCTGCAAGTCTCTGTGATTTTGTCCATACAATGAAGTCAGTTGGGTCCAATGTTGTTTGGACTTTCAAAATATCTTCTCCTTTTACTATAGGTCTTGCTTCAAAGCAGACAGTTCTTAGTTGCGATGCCTTCTTTTGGCTAATTCTAAGACAGTATCCCCACATCCTTCACAGAGAAGCAATCATATAATCAGAGCTGGGTAGTAACTGAGTACATGTAATCTGGATTACGTAATCAGATTCCAAAAAATTAAGTTTAAGAAGTGTTTCAACATTGCATAAACTACTGATGAACACATTCATTTTTATTTGAATTATCACTAGAATTATCAGTAAGTTATTTAACCATTCTGTGTGTTTGGAAGGCTTTTATCTTTCAAACGTGAAAATTCACAAATTAACATTATTTCTTATTTACTTGTAAAACAGGCATTCCCAAACTTTTTTGTCATCTGAACATCTTTCACCTAATACATTTACTGTGAAATAATAATTACATTTGCATGTTCTGGGATCTCTGATGTTGGTTAATGGTCACATGGCATGCAGATTTTTGGCATGATATATTTTAGCAAGTGTTTTATTTTCATTTTACATTTCTATGATTTAATTATTAGTTTTTCATTAGTCACAAACCCCCTGCAGTTCATTTATGACCCCCAGTTTGAGAAACCTTGAAGTAATGTCATGTTTAATGCACTTTATGTTGTTAAATACAACAAATGGAATATATTTTCTTACTCTTTGTATTTTTAGATCAATATGGTACAAGATTATACTATTTAAATCAATGTGACAGGGTTCCTATGCTATTTGGAAAAGTATGGAATTTGATTTACATAAAATCCAGGTCTGGAAGAGTATGGAAAAAAGAAAGCAGAGTATGGAAAAATATTTGCCCCAATTTAGTTTTTTATAATAGAAAATTAAGAATTTAATGAAAATAAGTTTATCATACAAGAAGTGTTTTCAGTGCAGCCGTTTAGTGATTCTTTAGTGATTGTCAAACAAGACTGAATGAATTCAAGGTGCACTTTTTAATTATGCAAAATGTGTTGCGTTTTGGGTTTCTTCTCACGATATTCTTAGCACCATACGACGTAGCCTTGAGGACCTTTTCAAAAATAAAAAAAATTACAGACTTTTGTGTGTGCACGAGAAACCATTAACTTAGCATATAGGACAATGCACACTGAACCTATCAGCCCATTTAGAGGTATGGTGTCTTGGCCGCCACAAAATATGCATTAAAGAGACCTAAGGCCTTGAAATATGACATACTGCCCTAACGAAAGCCTCATTTTGAACATTTTTTTTTACAATACCAGTCTTTTTTAAAAGATTTGGCCAAACGGACAATGCACATAGCTGTATTATGCCATCAGCCCATTTCGTGTCGTGGTTTCTGTGCTGCCACAGAGGATGTGCTAAATTGGACATTAGGCCTTGATATTAGAGATATCATAAGGAAAGCCAAATTTTGAGCAAGTAGATCTCTATTAATTCATGTGCATTCATGCTCTCATTTTATTCATAGTAAGATGGCTGTGATACACAAAGGAAATAGGTTATATAAAACTAGAAATTGTAATGTGTAAGCATGCAAAAAATTCCCATGCGTATGTGAATAGTTTCTCGAGGGCACAAAAAAGTTTCTTGTGTGCATGCAAAAGTCACTTAGAGAAAATAAATGTAAAAAAATATTTACAAATGACTATAATATATACCAAATATAAAGCTGAAATAGTGCTATATGAACCATTTGTGTTAAATATGGTCCAAAAATCTACTGAGATGTTTGGAAATTTGACTCTGGAAACGTATGTAATTTTGAAATGGAAAATGTGTAGGAACCCTGATGCGATATTAATGAATTAGGTCAAAAGTAATCTAAAAGTAATCAAAAATTACTCTGATTAGATTACCTAAAATGTGTAATGTAATGAATTACATTACTAACTACAATTTTTGACATTTAATTTGGAATCAGTAACGGATTACAATTTGTAAGTAATCTACCCAGCTCTGCCCATGATGCATTGTGAGGACATCTATGGAAAAAAGACTCACAATGAAAGGTGGTGCATGAAATGAGAGAAGTGAGCTGATTTGTTAAGATGATAATTTTGAGTACAAGTACTATTTGAGTTGATGAATATCAACTCAAATAGTACTCATATATATATATATATATATATATTGATTGATATATATTAATAGTACTGAAAAGTATAAGTATATATTTAATCAGTTATGTAATTAATAATAATGAAAACAATACAGCATTTAAATAATAAATGAAAACTATAATTCAGATGATTAAAAATGGGCAGTTTTGCCTAATAGCCTATTGCTATGAGTGGCTTTTTTTTAATAAAATTGAAATTGATTACATTTTAATTACACTATTTTTATTGGATTTTTTCCAACAATTACTGTAATAATTTCAAGATTCAAAATGTTTATAATGACATTGTAAAATGTATCCATATGAATTGAGCAGTTTAATCCAAGTCTTCTAAAGAGACACGATGGATAAATATATTTAGTACTGAAAAGTATCACTAAAATTGTTTAATAAATTAATCATTAAATATTTAAAACAATATAATTATTTGTAACGAAGAGTCCACTGAAGGCGAGCGTAGTATGAACCCAAGTGCAGTTTATTTACAAACGTGACATCCAAAATCCAAACATAATCCAAACGAAGACTTGACTTGAAACAGACTTGACTTAACATGAAACAGGCTTGACATGAAACAGGCATGGCATGGCATGAACAGACTAAACGTGGCATGAAACAAACTAAACTCACCGACAGCAGGTTACAACGTTAATACACGACAAGGCAACAAGGCAATAACATGGCAACTTATAGAAAACTATGAGGGTCACATGACATGAAACAACCAATGGGAAACAGGACACATGACTATGACAACCAATCAGAACATGACACATAGAACAAGAGAACCAATCAGAACAAGACACATTGTACATGGGAACCAATAGCAATGAAACATGAGGGCAAGGGAAGCATGACACAAACAGGAACCATAACAGAACTTCAAAATAAAAGACATGAAAACAAGAACCTGAAACAAAACCAAAAACAGACTTTACATTATTCATAAATGATAATTTGTTCATATAGTTAAAATGGCAGTTTACTTCATATTAATTTATTTATTTTACTGATTTATATATTAATTTATTTATTGGCTTATTAAAATACTGTCATTAGCTTAGAAACTTGCAAATTCCAAACTCAATTGAAATAATTTTCTTGACACCCAAGTTTGCCAATGTAGTGTGTACCAACTCAGTCAAATCCATTTCCGTTAGGATGCTGCCCTAAGCAGTAGACTGCAAGGCTGCTCACTAGATTTGGAATGCAGTCTACATCAAATGTTTTCTTCCACCAGAGGTTTTGAGACCCAAGTACTGTTAACCGGTTCTGGCCTTTTTAGATTGTCTTATCAGAGCCTCTCAGCCAGTATCTTGGACTTGTTTACTGTCCCATGAAGTACATATGGGCTTTCATAACACACTGTAACTCATGCTCTCAGCTAGGGCAGTGGAAAAATCACTCTAGTCGACCATGTGACGTCAGTCATCAGTTGCTCTTCTCAGAGCTCACACCTAACATATCACCTTTCAACAGCTTATGTGAAATCCAGCCCACTCCCCTCTGCCCACTTATGGAGCTCAAACACTTGAGGGGTTATGCTTGCAGCCATAACAATGGAGTACAACATTAGCTTGGAGACACCTGTGAGAAAATAGCTGAATAAAATCAGATTATAACAAGTTAATAAAATTAATAGAAACTCACACGAAGCACATAAAATATGGTAAACAGAACCTCGGTTGTACTTGTGAGACTCACGAGAACTGGTGAGGTTTGTTCTTGTGCGTCATTTATGTTCCAAACATGAACAAACGTCTTGTGGGAATTCTCTTTATTTTTTTTTTTTTTTTTTTTTTTTTTTTTTGGGTGAACTGTCCCTTTAACTACAAAGCTGCTGACTGTATCAATTACTTGTAGTAGCTTGTGCCCCAATAAACATGTTCTATAATGTCCAAGCTAATTTCATTTATCAAAGTAGAACTGTTAGTCCCAGTGTTGATTTACAGTTTATAGGGGTTTTAGCACTGGGTAGTTATAGGAACTAGCCACCAGGGCGGGCCCCCGAGAACTAAATGTTCCCCTAGGGCTGTTTTCCTGGTTGCATTCGTACTGCCAATATGAACTCTGAAGTTACAAAGTGGCCAAAAGCAACATCATTTAAGCACAGCACTCAACAACCGGAGGACGGTATAGTGTATATGTAAACTGTGTGTTAACACATTTTTTTTAATGGCGAGTGCTAATGTTATGGTATGCGTTTGGACAATTAATGTACATTTGTCACTTATATTTCCTACTGGGCTTGGTCAGACCCTACTTTGAAGTTGGAGCTAATTTAGTCCCCCCAAAAAGCATTCCAACAACTAAAATCAGTTCCTGTGGTGCGAACACGGCTAAAAGCGGGAACTTCTGCCGGTAGTTACAGGAACTATAAAAATGTTCCTCCAATGTTCCTCAAATGACGTTGCTGTCAGCCAGCTTAAGTCACTTTAGAATTCATACTGGAGGTATGAATGCACCCAGAAAATTCAGTTCTCGGGGGACCGCACTGGTGGCTAGTTCCTATAACTACCTGGTGCGAAAGCCCCTTATGTCACTGGTAGTTCCTGCTGTGCTGGATTGGACCCTACTCTAAAGTAGGAGCTAATTTAGTCTCCCCAAAAGGCATTCCTATAACTAAAATCATTCCCAGTTCCCAGAACATGACAAAAACCGGGTACTTCTGCCAACAGTTATAGGAACTATGAAAATGTTCCTCCAGTGTGAAAGCCACTTATGTTGGGCTAGGAATCAAGAATTGGTTCTGGTTATTCCCAAAATACTAAAATCGGTTATTTTACATGTTTTTGCTGATATAGATTGGGCAATGTACTGGAATACTCTCTTCTTTCCAAGTGACTGTCGACCTTGACAGAAACAGCCATGTCACTATGAGGCGTGTTCTTCTTATGTAGACAACTGCAGTGTTCTGAGTTCTCTCATTGCCTGGAGAGGATTGAGGGGGCAGCTGTCCCCCTGCCTGGAGTCTTAGTTAAATGTGGAAGCCTACTGCAGATACCGTGTCCTTGCCGTGTCAAATTGCAGAGGTGGTCTTCCAGGGTGTTTTCCAGCTTCTAAAGTGACATGAGGGATTCTGTGCTTGTACTCAGACTTTGACCTCAAGACTTTAGTTATTTTACCATCTAGATTTGTGAATGGCAAATGGAAATACTCAAATATGTGGAAAAAGACAGAAAAAAGGACTTTTTAAATTGATAGTTTGTCCAAAAATGAAAATTAATTTACTTACCCTTATGTTGTTCCAAACCGGTATTACGGTGTACGTGTATGACCCGCATCTTTCTTCTGTTGAAAAGAAGATATTGAAATCAATGCAGACCAAAACAACATGGCATCCCAATGGTTTAATTATTTGGACAAATCAATCAATCAATCTTTGTTACTTTTTTTTTTTTTTTTTTTTGCATGAACTTTCCCTAAAGTTAAAGTATGTGTACCATGTCAAACTCATATACAATCTGAAGTCCATAGTATTTACCTAAATAAATAAACAGACCTTGAGTGAAACTAAACTTTAAGTAAAACAGTTTAAGTATTACATATTTAAGTATTGTTTATGATTCACATTAAATTATAACAGTCTTTATTCAGGTATGCAGAGTTATTAAAAAAGGAAATATTAATAAAATCCAAATGTCATTTGTCTTTTCTGTGTAAATCTCTGGGCCACATTAGTTATACCAAAGCCTATATTATAAATTAAATTAATCAGTGTCAGATTTTATAGTATGCTAACAAATGACTGACAAATTGGTGGTTATAAATAAAACTTTTAAAAATATTTCTTTAGGTCAACAGCTGTGACCCAAGCATGAATTTTATAGCTAATTAAAATCAAAATGTATATATGCTGTAAAATATGTAGCCAGTTTTTATCATTTTAAGGGGTAACAGAAATAAATTTTCCCTGAGCAAAGTACAACTTCATCAAAACAATACTTAAGCATAGTAACGAAGTACAGTTAATAAAGATTTCTAATTCATGATTTCTCCATCTCATATGATCTCCACAGCTGGCAGCAGCTACATTGAATTCTATGTTTCTGTCTAGCTAAAGATACATTTATTCCAGTCTTCCAGGTTCTTCCCGTCAGAAGGCCGAGGTATACTTATTTCCAGGACGAGCTAATTTTGTTATTAAATGTGTTAATTGAGAAGTTCATTCTCTCAACACTAAAGTATGTAAATGGTCTCATAATTATGCAGCACCAATGTCCTTCTCAAGTTAAATTTGAACTTTAAAGAGAGGCGGTGGCGTGAGGGTAGAGCAGGAAAACCTTTTCTGACTAGGAGAACTGTAAGCCAAGTTCACATGCTAAAAATAAAGCTGGATCAGGCAAGGCAGTATTAGTAGAGACTGCAGCTCACACAGGGAGCACAGTCAAGCTCAGTTTAAGCACAGGGACTGAGAGTTAGTCACAAGGACAACACTAGTCTCACCAGTCAAGCGTACTGTCCCTCAGCGTGCACTCCTGCTGCTGCAAGGACAGAATCTCTTGCTTTGTGGGATTTTTCAGCGAGGACTTTTGCTCGACTTTTAGTGCTGTCTCTGCTGATGACTGTGACAACTTTAGGTATTTCTGCATCCAAACTTTGTATCCAGAGAAGCTTTCGCAAATTGATATTGATGCGGAGAGACTCCACCAATCTGGACCGATCTGTCCTTTGCCACACTCGATCAGCGCTGCATCCCGAATCTCGAAATGTAACCTGGAAATGGCGCCTTAACTCCACTTTTGAGCAAAGACTGTTATTATTCTGCCATATGTGCTCTTGAGGCGAGGACTTTATTGCATATTGCAAGCAAGATATTGCAAGATCATCTTTGCGATATTGCTAACCATTTTGAGAATTGTACATTTAACTGTTTCACAGTATTTGATTTGGTCAAGCCACAAGGAGGTCAAAATGCGTGAACTACTTCCTATCATCCCAGTAAAGGAGAGAAAAGAGAGGGAGCGAATAAACAGCCTTCCTGCCCCAATTCCTGCTCCAACATTCCCTATTACATACTCTATCCAAACCTCTAAGAAGTTTCCCTTTTTCCACTTCAAAAAATGCAGATACGAGGCAGAGAATGCCTTCTTCTCCAACCTGAAGCTGGTGGACTTCAACATCATCGACACCTTGGGAGTTGGAGGATTTGGAAGAGTTGAGCTGGTAGGATAGGCCACTTCTATTTGCATGCATTTTATGTCTTCATGTAAATGAATAAGTAAATTCATCAGCTTCTTCTATAATTAAGCACGAAAAGGTAATTGCAGTAAGACAGGGTTGTCCAAACTTGTTCCTGGAGGGCAACTGTCCTGCAGAGTTTAGCTTCAACCCTAATTAAACACAACTGAATCAGCTAATCAGGGTCTTCAGACTCACTTAAAACTTCCAGGCAAGTGTGTTGGAGCTGGTTGGAGCTAAACTCCGCAGGATGTGGGCCCTCCAGGAGCAGGACTGGACACCCATGCAGTAAAAGTACAGTGAATGCATATGGCAGGGATAGGCAACTTCGGTTCTGGAGGGCCGGTGTCCTGCAGAGTTTAGCTCCAACCCTAATCAAACACTCCTGCCTGTATCTTTCTAGTGATCTTGAAGACATT
The DNA here is from genome assembly GCA_021397915.2 of Tor tambroides. Taxonomy (NCBI): domain Eukaryota; kingdom Metazoa; phylum Chordata; class Actinopteri; order Cypriniformes; family Cyprinidae; genus Tor; species Tor tambroides. Next base: position 27,305 of record JAFVLL020011808.1, read on the forward strand.
GATTAGCTGCTTCAGGTGTGTTTGATTAGGGTTGGACCTAAACTCTGCAGGACACCAGCCTTCCAGGACCGAAGTTGCCTATCCCTGGCATATGGAGTCATTGCTTTATGGCAGTGGTTCTCAAACCTCTCCATGAAGTACCCCCAGCACTGCACATTTTGTATGTCTCCCTATATCTGACACACCACTTCAGGTCTTGCAGTCTCCGATATTGGGCTGATGAGTTGAATCAGGTTTGATACTGTAGATAAGGGAGACATAAAAAATGTGCAGGGCTGGGGGTACAAGTTGAGAACCACTGCTTTATGGCATTCTGTTGCATGTTATGCAATAACTCAAAACAAAAACTTCTGTCAACCAATCATAAGAATACATTTTACTAATCTACTTTAGACAGTGCTGGGCTTATGAGTAGCTCTCATGTGTTCTACTGTGCTGAAGGATAGATCAGGTCTGGGAATGTTGTAACTCTATTCAGGGTAACTTTCCACAACAGAGTTAAAAGGGCAGACATCTGACTTGCATTCACAGTACAACAAGACTAATTTAATAATTAGATGGTATATGATGTAGTGGATAGATGGTAAGGGGTTTAGTAGGTAGGTCGGTAGACAGACAGGTAGACAGATATATAGTAAGTGTATACAGTCAGCGGATATAAGACAGTTAATGCACGGATGGATAAACATACGGACAGATGTGTGGATAGGTAGATAGGCAGGTCGGTAGACAGATAGGTTGTAAGTAGTTAGGTAGGCATACAGACAGTTAATCATAGATAGATAGATAGATAGATGGATGTTCCAATGTAAATCATTATAGCATGACATTTTCTGCAGGACCATTTATGTCGAAGAAAGATGATGGAAACTTTGACGTAGACAGGAGGGCAGAGATCCGCATTGCGGTTCAGATTCTGTTGTAAAGGAAAGCCCAACGGTCTGGGAAGAGGATTCCCCTTTCCACTCACCTATTTCTGGCACTGCGGCAGCATAGTAAAAACAAGTGTCCTTTCGCTAGGGCTGTGATATATGCCTGTAGTGCTATCCGTTTGCTAGATAGCTACAGGATCAAATGAACATGCAAGTGCCTTCACAGAGACGCAATGTGCAGAATTCCTGCTCGCTTGATCTATTTTGAGGACCCTTAACACATTAATCGACCATGACTCGAGTGCTATAATAAGGAGCACTGGCACTTGTTTTTACAGCTAGTTTCCATAGAAAATTAGCTTATTAGCACTTTTTCAGTGCTCATTTTTTGCGTGCCTTTGGTGTCCACAGGTGCAGCTCAAGAGTGAAGAGACCAAAACGTTTGCAATGAAGATTCTGAAAAAGCGTCACATCGTGGACACACGGCAACAGGAACACATCCGCTCTGAGAAACAGATCATGCAGGAGGCCCATTCAGACTTCATTGTAAGGTAGGTGCTAAAACCTCCTGAGAGCATCGTTGGAGGTCATATCCTAAAAATATCAAGGCAAAAATATATATCGAGGGACAAAATTGTGTGGTTGTTTTCCTTCAGGTTGTACAGGACTTTCAAAGACAGTAAATATCTGTACATGTTGATGGAGGCCTGTCTAGGAGGAGAGCTTTGGACCATTCTTAGAGACAGGTAGCCAAATTGTTCTTGTGATGATGGCTGATGCTAATCACTCTAAATGATGGAAACCCAGTAAAACGGAAGTGTTTTTCTTTCTTTATTCGTAGAGGATCATTTGAAGATTCCACTACTCGGTTTTATACAGCCTGTGTGGTTGAAGCCTTCGCTTACCTGCATTCCAAGGGAATAATTTACCGTGATTTAAAGCCAGAAAATCTCATTCTGGATCACAGAGGATATGCCAAGCTTGTGAGTATACATCTCAAGTGCTTTCTAATATGATATGACACATTCTGAGACTGGTGAATTTTGTTGTTAGTTGATATCAAAGGGTGGGACATCCCATCTAGACCGCATCTGATTGGACAACATTTTGCATACACCACCTCAGGGCAACATGATTCATCAATATTTTTGGTCCATTTACCCAAAATGGCCCTTTTTATTGTCAACTTTGGAATACAATACTACGTTTAAAGCTAAAAACATGGACTAAAAGCCACAAAGGTGCAGTTTTGATATGAAGACGCTGTTTGTCTCTTGTAGGTTGACTTTGGCTTTGCTAAAAAGATCGGATTTGGGAAGAAAACATGGACTTTCTGTGGAACACCAGAGTATGTAGCCCCAGAGATCATACTGAATAAAGGCCATGACATCTCAGCAGACTACTGGTCTTTGGGAATTCTTATGTATGAACTCCTGACTGGAAGGTAAAACATGTTTTCTCTCATTGGGTTTGACAAGATAAGCTAAAATGTTTTCAGATTGTGTTAGGATTACTCCTCCTTCTTCTAGTCTTATAAAATCTAATGTGCATTTCTGGTTCAGCCCACCATTCTCAGGGCCGGATCCAATGAAGACATATAATATCATTTTAAGAGGAATCGACATGATAGAATTTCCAAAGAAGATCACCAAAAATGCAGGCAATCTAATTAAAAAACTATGCAGGTGGGTACATTTAAAAAGTCTTGAAGTTCAATCTGACACATTAAATTCAATTTCAAGTTTTAAATGAACCGAGATGTCCTGCTGTTTTAACCTGTAGCACACATGTATACCTTAAGATTTAAAAAACCTTAGTTGGATCTTGATATAGCAAAAGCATTTTTGACAGAATATCAGCACTATAAATTAAATCTGTTTTGAAATATATTGTTTCTCTCAGGGACAATCCATCTGAGAGGCTAGGAAACTTGAAAAACGGAGTCAAAGATATCCAAAAGCACAAGTGAGTACTGTAATATCCCGGTTCTTTGGGGATTTGGGGAAAAGCAGTGGTTTTTAAGTCTAGAAAAGTGCTGAAATATTATAATAAAACTTTAAGGTCAAGGAATTCCTATAAAAACTAGTCGTATCATGCTGTGCATGGGGTCAAGGTTTGTTTGCCATTTTGTTAACATTCCTGTTCAAAGTATACTTGTTTAAATCAATTAATTCCAAAGATTGAAACTGAACATAAATGAAAATCCCACCCTAGCCACCATTTCTTTTCTGTTTCTATGAGACAGATGTTAATGATCTTTTTCCATCATAGATGGTTTGAAGGCTTTAACTGGGAAGGCCTGCGCAAAGGAACTCTCATCCCTCCGATTATTCCTGATGTAAGTATAAAACATATCCAATTTATTTCATAAGTGTGAATTTGAATATAAGGAGGAGAACAGAGAGAGTTGCGTTTCAAATAAATTTAACAATTACATTGTTAGTGCTGTTAGAAAAGAATGTAGTATAAATTAGATTAACCATTATTTGGTGAAAAAAAACCAAGAACTGTGATTTTTTTTTTTTTTTTTTTTTTTTGGTGAACAGAATCATAAGATGAATAATAAAAATAACCAAAATAATACATATTATATTGTTATATTTTACTCTACAATAAAATATTTTCACGTATTTAAGAAAAATATTATATTTTGTACAGTATAACTGTGAAATTACAATAATAATATTTATCAATCTTCATTTCTTCATTAAATCGCAGCCTTTGCAATTTGATAATTGCTCTAGGCCATATTGCAATTTCAGTTTTATTTTGATTAATTGTGCAACCCTATTTCCATAATTGTCCATAAAATAAAAGTGAACTGATTATAAAGAAATATGTATGAATTAAATACTAATTTTGGTCCCACTTTATATTAGGTGGCATTAACTACTATGTACTTACATTGAAATTAATCATTTGATACAATGCACTTACTGTGTACATACATGTTTTTACATTGTACTTATATATTTAAAAATACATATATGTAATTACATCTGTAATTGATTTCTGTAATTACATTTATAATTACACTTTTGACCCATCCCTTACACCTTAACCCACCCTTAAACCTACCCATACCACCAAACCTGTCCCTAACCTTAACCATATCCCACCTCAATAGCAGCAAAAGTGATTTGAAATACAATATGACCAAAATAAGTACATTGTACTTTTTTTTGATGTAAGTACATAGTAGTTAAGGCCACCTAATATAAAGTGTGACCCTAATTTTATATTGGTTGGTATTTTAGACATTGAATAGTGAATAAACATGCAGGCACGCATTATGATTTCTTTACAGTTGTGTTTACAGCATGTACATTAGTGTTTAATATCTATCCATCTAACATCCCATTTCCTCTGTTCACGCACCTATTAGGTTGCAAGCCCGACTGACACCAGTAACTTTGATAGCTTTCCTGAGGACAATGAGGACCCTCCCCCAGATGACAATTCCGGCTGGGACACTGATTTCTAAAACTGAAACTTGTAACATGCCCTGCCCTGGAGTGTCCCGTGTGGTTCGTCAGCAAAGAGGAGAACGGAAGACGTCAAGCCCAGCTCTGTGACACCAAGTTGCCTTCGCCCAGACTTCTGTCCTGTGGTGCCACTGGGGGTGTCTCAGCCCCCCGCCGCACCCCACGACTGTCCTAATCAGAAAGACTGGAGTCCATATTCCCAACACGGCCTCAGATATGGACCACCTCGCGCTGTAGCCGATTGTTCATAAATGAGCCCTTCATTTTTTTTATTTTTTTTTTTCTCTGCTGTTTTATGTTTGACTGATTGCACAAGCAGTGGTTTCAGGTTTTAGGTCTGGGTCTTAAAAACAGAATCATAAGTATAGACAGTACTATGATCTGGACTGAGTATTGATAATTTTTCTAAGATGCATTTTAGAAAGGAATTTAGTCTGTGGTTACTTTTGATTGCATGACTAGTTGTGTATAAGTACGGCTAATATATTTGGAACAGAAACACACCAGTGTCAAATACTTAAAAAGGTAAAAGGTTCTGTGCTAGAGATTGATAGATTTTAATTGACTGATATGATTAAATTAATTTCCAATTAGTCTTTTTTTATGCATACACCTCTTAAAGGACTAGTCCACCCAAAAAATGAAAATTCTGTCGGAATCATGTTTTTCTGATTTTCTTTCTTTTGCGGAACACAAAATAATATATTTTGAAAAATGTTATTATATGAAGTCAATGGGAACCGAAACTGCTCTGTTACCAACATCCTTCAAAATATCTTCTTTTGTGTTCCACCGTAAAAAAGTCATACAGGTTTGGAAGAACGTGAGGGTGAGCAAATGATGACAGGTTTTGCTCTTTTTTTTTTTTTTTTTTCTCTGTTAAAGGCTTCTGAATACATTTAGTTTGTATTATGGGATACTTGAATGTTTTTCTTTTTTTAAAGACAATGGGAATCCAATCAAATAATGAATTAGACTCAATACAGTTTGTGCTCCACTAGAGGGCAGGCTTTTTACTAAAATAGGCACTGTACTTCCCCAGAGGAACGGCAGTCACCGCATCCCTGATAAAATGTGGGTAAGATCGGAATTGTGTTTATGAAGTTACATAATCAGCTCTATTACTGATACCAGACATATTTTTTGAATATTTTCTCCTATCATTTTCACCAATCATACTCATGACTCTACTTGACTCGTTTAAACAATGACGAGAAGACTGCCTGTAGTCTATAATAGCTTGAACACAAAGTGCTGTGCTGGAAAACCAATTATGTAATCTTATTTATTGTAGGACCAGGGGTAAATGTTTATGTATATATATATATATATATATATATATATACAGTGGTAATATTTTTGTGATATTTGTAGAGATTTATTGTCAGAGTAAAACAGTCCTATTGCCTTTTTTTGGGAGGGGGAGGGGGGATACATTTTACCTGTAAGCTATTTTAGTTTTCTGTTATCTTTATTTTTCAAGATGGATATTCTGCGCTCACCATATATCTTTTGGCATTATTGAAAGTGCCTTAACACAATGGCATCCATAATTCACCCTGCTTGTTTTGATGCTGCACGACTAGGTCAGACACCTCAAAATATTCTTCTTAATCAGTTGTGGCTTTTTTAAAAGTACAGAGATTTATATGCCATTTTCTTACAATAAAAGCATCTTTCAAAGTAATGTCTCTGCATAAAGGTTTAGTTTCTGAAAATTGCACCTGCTGTTTTCATTAAATGTTACATTCTTTTTTTTTGTTTAACTCAGGAGTTCAGAATGTCCTACAAACAAGATGTAGCTGGAGGTGTTAGTAATATAAAGGGTCTGACTCATATCAGCTGGTGATAATGCTCAGTAAACATCTGCCCTCCCTCTTCCCAAAAGATAACACATGAGCAATGGTAGCTTTTCATTGCCAGTACTGTGGCCCATAGACATCAAAAGATGTAAACCCAGGGGGCAGAGAAGAAATCTTTGACCTCCAGTTAACAGCTAAAGCCATCAGTCAATGGCATATCTAATAGGTGATTTTAACTAATATATTAAGATTTTAATAGTTACCATGGCTAGCAGAGAATACATTAAAATGAGCTGCTCAAAAAGCAGTCATGTTAGACACCGTAAACACAATACTCTTCTGAAAACATAACATATAGTCGTTCAGAGATAAATCACCAAGAACAACTCCAGAGAAGATCAAAGATTTTCTTTAAGGTAAAAATAGATCTTTTTTTTTTTTTTTTTTTTTACTATTTATTTATATTTCTAAACCTATTACTACACATTTTGTGGCCAGTTAGTTACAGTAAACTCCTTATCCAGCTTCAAACATGAAGTCCAACAAAGCATCAACAAAGAAACAAGTTTGTTTTGGAGAGTCATCAGAGGACATACATTCCCCCCTGCTTGGATACTGTCACACCAAAGGAGGACAGCAACTTACAAAAATAAACCACGTAGCCTACCTTTGCATTCCATCTGCAGAATGTATAACACGCCATTACAATAAAAGATGGAATTTTAATATCTCGCGCGATCATTTGAAATTTTGAAATTACACAATAAAAATTGTGATTTAAGAAATCCTTTTAAATGTTAAACATTTTTTTCCGTGGAGACGAGGGTTAGTATTATTTCACAAAACGGGTTCCAACTGAGCTAAACTAGCAATCTCCGATTCGTCAGCGAATCGTTTGACTCAACCCGATCTCATGAAAGTGCGTAGCCTATAAATAGTACGCTAAATAAAAATGAAAACTCGTGGTATTGACACGCAAAAATTGACTTTGGCGTGTATATGCTACACGATGGGTAGGATTAGAGTTGTGGGGTGGATGCATATTAGGCTATGTACGCGAAAACTGCGTATCATATGCACGCCAACAAATTTGGTATCATATGCACGCGAAAACTGCGTTTTATATGCATGCCAAACACGTTCGTATCATATATACGCCAAAGTCCATTTATGCGTATCAATACCACGAGTTTTTGTTTTTATTTAGCGTACAATGATCGCAAGTTCCACAGAACTCTATTGGTAACGATGGAACTTGTGACTAGTTGCTTTTGGAAAACGCCCTAGGCAGCGTTTCCGAAAAGCATCGCAAGCCTAAGAGCATCGTAGACCCACTGCCACCAATGGAGCTACGATCAATTTAGGCTTACGATGCTTTTCGGAAACGCAGCCCTGAACGATTTGTCCACGAATCACTCGTTCTAGCGGTTAGCAGTCATCAACCAAAATACTTAGTGAACCCAGAACCGTCGTGAACATGAAAGATCCGATAGTAGCCTAATAAAAAAAATAAAATAAAATAAAATAACAAATGTGTGAACAGTTAAGGTAAAAAAAGCTACAAATGTTAGTCTACAAGTAAAACATAATGGAAACATATCATTGCAGTTTGCACATGAGTTTGTATAACACTTTTTCAGTCAATAGTTTAAATGGACTTTAGTAAATAATAGGCTATAGGGCTAAATGCAAACCATAATATGTTTATACAGTTTTCATAACCTTTAGGCTGCAACGAAATGAACTAGGGCACATTAACCTTGATAATAAAACGTGAAATGAACTAGGGCACATTAACCTTGATAATAAAACATAATAAAAATAATAAAAATCTTAATAACTAACATGTCCCTACACAGTAGGCCTATTGGAACACGCTAGAACATGCATGCCACATCAGGATGCCAAGTAATGAGGTAATTACCTCACATCGTAAAAGAATTACTAACTCGATGTTTTGAACTGGTTCTTTGAAAAGACATGTTCAAAAGAACCGAATCGCAAAACGTAACTTCCATCACTTTTCAAAGCCATTGCAACAAAGTGATAAAGGCACACCTGTAATCTTGCATTATATTAATGCAACAAGTTGCAAAAAAGGACACTGCTTGGCAACCTTCAACAGGGATAGTTGGGCTAATTTTTTTTTTTTTACTTGGCTGATTTTCCCATCCTATAAGCAATATTACTGTGGTGGCTGTTTTGATGGCAGCTCATGAAAACGTGCATACAAAACACACCGATAGACAGACAGCTCTTGACACAACGCTTTGAAATTTCATCCAGCCCTTTGTTACTCTCAGCGAGGGGCGGGAGCGCAAACAAACCCGCGCACGTATAAATGAAGCGTCTTGAGCTCATGAGGAACCACAGAAGAGCTCCGCTCACCTCGGGAATACATCCTCCATCCTCCAAGGAATACCAGACCTGACAATGCTGCACATTGCCATGTTCTCTACCGCATGCCTCATTCTTGTGGGCTGCATCAAAGCGGTATCCACCGGTTCTGTGGTGCTCAACTCCAACGCTATTAAAGTCAGTTCAGGTGCGGCGAGTCCCGGTCACCCGGTCAGCCCGAGTCCGGAGGAGTCACCTGCGGACAGCGACAGCCTGAACTTCGCCATCGATACACCGCAGGTAAGAACATAAACGAGCACATGTTATCTCGGACAGCTGCTTTTACTTTGTGGTCGTTAGACTAATAGTGTATTTCTAAACTCCGGCAGCCTTTAATCTGCGAGAGTGATGAGGAATGCGGTGGCGACGAGTTCTGCTTCCTGTCTCGCGGTGTCTGTCTCCAGTGCAAGAAGCGCAGGAAGCGCTGCATCCGGGATGCGATGTGCTGCCCTGGTAACCACTGTAGCAACGGTAAGATCAGAGTTATGATATGCTAGAGTACAGACATTTCAGCGTTATATTGCTTAAACAAATAACAGAGAGTGCTGACTAACAATTAACTTAAAATGCGTCTTCCTATTAGGAGTTTGCCTTCCAAATGATCCTGACATGGTCCACCAGATTGGAATGGAAGAGTTTGTGTCCATCTCCCAAGAAAACACAACTGTTGTGGTGCCACCAAAAGTTTCAACTCAAGATTCACCACAAAACCAAATGCTAAAAGGTAAACAATGATTCATATAACCAATGATGTATGTGTAGAATAGCTTCAAATTATTCCATGTAATTTTGACCTAGTTGCAGCTCAGTTTGTAGGTATTTTTTGAAGCTTTTAATCGTTTGTTGCATCACAAGGTATGGACTTTTCAGGAATGTGACTGGTATTAAATATAGTAACTTTGGTTGAGTGTAAGGATCACTGCATGGAGAATGTTAGCAATGTAATGAAAAATTTGTTTATAAGACCAGTATTTAAGATCAACTCGTTCTTCAATGTGAAAGCTATTTTGAACTATTAAAATGGTCTCTCGGACTTCAGAAAATGTAAGTTGTGCATGGTATTCATGAGTGTTGTTTTGTTTTTAAAGGTCTAGAGGGAGAGAACTGCCTGAGATCATCAGATTGTGTGGAGGGACTCTGCTGCGCCCGTCACTTTTGGTCCAAAATCTGCAAGCCTGTCTTAAAAGAAGGCCAGGTCTGCACCAAGCACAAGAGGAAGGGCACCCATGGCTTGGAGATATTCCAGCGCTGCGATTGTGCAGAAGGTCTGTCCTGCAAAACACAAAGAGATGGCAGCAAGTCATCACGGAGTCTGCACACCTGCCAGAGACACTGAATGAATATTCGAGGAATTTTCTTTCACAAAGCTCCCAGAGAAGAGAAAAACAGACTTGATCAGAGATGACGACGAGCGATTGAGGGGAAGCAGGAATGGGATACTCTGTTTTTCCTCCATTTTCTTGCATCAGCATTGCAGAGTAGATAAAATTGTTCCTCAACGGAACTTAAATCTTTCAGTAAATTACTGTATTATACTGTAAATAATATGAGGCAGTTGGCACTTAATTCAGATATTTTTGTCAACCCTGAAAGGTGCATCAGTCTTTTGCTAGTCTATCTTAAATGTGTATACATCTGGTTTTTACAGTCATATAGAGCTGATTTAAATGTCTATTTTATTGTAAATAAAGATGATATAAAATATACAATGTCTTAAACCATGCTTGCATTAAGTTGTATCTGCGCTAAAGGACACAAAGTATGTTAAGTTAGGTGTGGTCAGCGCTGAGGGCTGGAATGCATTCACATCTAGAAGTTTAATTAAGGTACTTAATAAGGTGTGTCTATATTTAATAAGCCATAAGAGACCTTTCCACAACTAAAAAGAGTCATTGGGTGGTCACTATTTAATTGCATCTGCGAGGCCATTTCTTTTTGCTTTTTATTACTTTGAGATCACTCTGTGTTATTCCCATTGGAAATCACAAATTTATCAAAGAGAGCAAGGAGATCAAAATGATCAGTGAAAGATCTATTATTTAAAAACATGTTTTTGAAACTTACTATACAAAGACTCAAGCAAAGCATGAAAGACCAATGCTACAACAAAGAAGAAAACAAAATAGCAGTCATGTAAACTAACCAGCCTTGAAACGGAGATTAAAAAGCCATGCATGTCTGATTGATCCGATGCTTTCAAAAGCATTTATACAGACAGGTCACACATTACAAACAAGCATCTGTTTGAGGTCTGCTTGTGAATTCTGTCTGTCTCTCTCTTTGAAGGTGAGAGTCTTTAATATGGTCTAGCACGTGGAGACCGACTATAGTCACCTTCTCTTTAAAGTTCAAGGATGCTTACTGATAGTGGCAGCGTTTAATGGCACTGTCTGCTCAGAGCTTCAAGTAAATCATTATGGCACATATACTAGCCTTCAAGCAATTTACTGGCTTTATACATGGTTAAATGATTATTATTAAGCACTTTTATGTCTCAGTCTTGGTCATTTTAATGGTTCAAACAGAACACAATGCTGCAAAAGAGCAAATACCCTTCCTCTCAAAACACGCCCTCATTCACAAAGTCCTTTTTTTGTGGGTACTGCTTCCTTTTGCATTCCTCCCAGCTGTAATTGGAAACTTTAAGTCTTTTACCTGGAGCTGTCAAGAGAGACAAAGCCATGGGGTAATCATTTCAAAGCACAGGATATACAGTTTGCAATTGTCCCGTTCCCATCCATGTGCCTTGACTGGCATTGGAGAGGCTTTTGTCAATACCGTCAACAGCTTGAAGACCACAAACATCTGTGGATGGAATCCCAAGCTGCACAATGGTGCAAAAGAAACCTAAACCTCCGCAGTCTGCATACAGTAAAGCGCTTAAGTCTTTGATGGCAAAAGAGTTTTGCAACAGGTCAAGGCCAACTTCACTAAGAGGAATCAAGTGTCCAGGCAGAAATAATCTGCAAACATGAGTGTGAAAAGTGGATTTCCTACTTTTTTCAAACTAGGTGCAATAAAGCAGCAATACTGGGGCTTCTGAACATAGCAGTGTGAATGTTTGCGAACTGCCCCTAAATCCTGGTTCACTTTGAAGTTGAGATCAGTCAACACTTCACGCACATACTATTTTTCAACAAATAGTTAAGTAACTGGGGCTCACACGCAGAGTTACTTAAAAAGAACCCAAACACATTAATGAGAAATGAGCATTTACTCTCAAAAGTATGTGCCGTTGATGGTAGTCTGGCTGTTTTCAATGACATTTGGCGAGATGAATGGGTCAAATGGCTGTATGTGTAGTAATATTTGATTGAATTTCTTTTTTCTCTCTCTCTCTCTGTAATCAGTCACTTTATTTGATTTACTTGTCTGAAAAATCTAAGCTAAGAAACTTTGAGGAAATAAAAAGTTAGCAGGTACATGTATATTTGACATTGCCTTGTTAAAATAAAATGATAAAGAGCGTTTAAATCAAAATAAGTTATTTTAGGTTATATTTTAAAGCTCAGATCTCTTAGTGTTAATTAACCTTAAACAGGTGGAAGTGAGATGAGAGGATACAACTAATGAAACATTTTGAACATTTTGTGTGGCAAAATATGTTTTTCACAGCTCTTTATTATAATAGCAGAAACGCAGCATAAATGAATGACATTTGAGTAGTTGTCTTCAATTTTAAGGTTGTGTGTAATTACTAGTATGATCTTACCTACCTACCTTCCAGTCACTGTTAGATGTTTGCATCAAAGGGGTGAAAATATTGATGTGGTGATTACAACAGAAGATCCTGGGATATTATGAAAATAGCCTTATTAAGTAGCATCACCTTTTCAATTTGTGGAAAAATGATTCAGATTCTGAGCTGCTTTATGGTATTGTATTCAATTGCATTTAGCATTTGTGGAATTATATACCCAAGTCTCAGCAATGTGCATAAATACAGAGATGTCTCGTCTGTGTCACATAGAGCAGAGGTTTGTGGGTCAGTGTTGGCTGTAGAATGGCTTGGAATGACCCTGTGCTGTTTTACTAGCTGACTGACTGCCATGCTTGCAAATTACAGACAGCAAGATCCGACTGTAATGATGGCAGGCGTCACAGATATGAGCTCTTTAAGATGCATGGTTTTCAGCAGCAGACAGCAGCCTGACAGAGTCCAAACAGAGTTAGAGAGCAGAATGCCACCTTCTCTACGGCTCTGTTTACCTTAAGTCAAAGATTTGGACTTGAAGAGGGCAAGAAACAGTTAGTCAACAACTTGATGAATTTGAGCTTTTTTGTGATATAACATTAACAATCATTCTGAATTGTTGCCTTTTATAACTGAGGTTCCAGAGGTCTCTCAAGATGACTAATACACCATATTTACAGTTAGAATGACTTTCTTTGAAAGCTTTAGGCCTGAATCTGACAAACTCACAGGCAAAATTCTGTTGCTCAGAGTTGCTTACGGAGAATTAGTTTCCCCTAAAATGCAAATGACACAATTATTGACATACAGTAAGAGTATAGAGCTATAAGACGATTAGCGGCGACCGGGGAGTGTTGTAACACAGTCAGTTTCACAAGTCAGAAAAGAGCTGTGGTCATGTCATCAATATCATACACTCCATTCACATTTTTAATGTTACAGAAGAAGTGGCATGTGAATGTGAGCAACATTGTAGATTTTATGACCAAAAACTGATTTTCAGGAAAGAAACCAATATTTTTCAATAAGATTATTTTTTTGCCTAGCAATCATAGAGTTGTAGATACAATCTTTTGACTTACATAACCTAAAGTAGCTGTTTCTCTAGTTTAATTTGATACTTTGCATTCATGCTAACTTAAAACCCACATGCTAAAACAGTTAGCTATGTTATGGCTGCTTGGGCAGGGATAGTTGTAACAGTTCATTAAAAATGTTACAACCAACTCTTAATGATTACAATGAGTCCAGTTATCCAATCACATCCTCTATTGAGGCAAAGTCATGTGAGGTTTTTATTGCACATCAAGGGATTTATGTAAAATGTGTTTCCATCATAGATTATGCGCATAACTTTTTATTGGACAAAAACACTATCTGCCTCAAATGAGCACATATGTTTTTTGTGCACATTTTTAAAATTTCTGCGCATCTTGACATTTCCATCCAGCATTCCAAAATTCACATAAAAATAGGTAGATGGCAACACAGCTAGTGACTGAACCCTTATGTGACAGGAACACAGTATACACACACACACTCACACACACAAACACGCACAGCAATTGTTTTGAGCTAAATTTAAAAGGAATACAATATAATGTTTTTGTCACTTTAAATGGTTCACTTTATTCAAAACTGATTATTTTTTGTTCTTCAATAAAGTTTTTGCATAAATTGGAAGTGTGGGTCTTATTTCAGCAAATTACTTCACACTGTTACATCTATCCCCAGGCTGTGTTACAAGTTGTAACTTACAACTCACCCCAGTAGTGGGGTATATTGTAACAACGGAACTCTTTGTATTTGACGTTAACTCACACAATCTGTGATTATGCAGTACACATCCAAGTGAGTTTTATTTGTAGTAGACAAATGTGGCTACGATATATCAAAGTTTGAGAGATCTAGCACAAACAACCACTGAGTTACTGATGCTCAAACAAAAAGTGTTACTACCATCCCCGGTCTCCCCTTCTGATAGTATAGCATAGATCAGATAACTTGGATTTAGAAGATTTTGATGAGAAATATTCATATTGAGAGCTTTGACTTTTGTTGGATAATTTGGAATCTTGGCAAATCTGAGTGCAGTTTGAGACATTGTTGAGATCTGTTATGAAACTTTAGAAGAGGCCTTTTTGAAGTGTTTTACATAAACCACAGCTTTGGTTTGGATGCATGACATAAAATTAATGCAACACTTAGGTTAGTTAAATGGTGCAGTTTTAAATGGTGTTAGGTTTCTAATACATAATCTTGACACCTGACTGTTCATATCATCATTAAACTAAAAGGGCTTGTTATGTCATGGAACATCTGAGAATGGTCTGAACGCTCAGTCTTGTTCCATGCAGCTTTACAAGGTGATTTATTGACATCTTTATTGCTAAGGCCTGTCGAAATAATTATCAAAATTACGTGATAATTATTTGTCATGTTTGATGTCTTGTTGAAAAATGATTTTCAGTTGTGTTGACAAATGACTGGCTCTGAAACTACAGTATTTTGCAGATGCTGGAATAGCTTTATGAAGTTTTATTGCAATCATCAGTCATGCACCTGTCATGCTTTTTAGAAATCACTAAAGCACTCTCAGTCACGGAACGGCATTGAAACAAATGAAAAGACAGCTATACTTCTCATAATTTTGCAACGGTTTTTATGGTTACTCCTATTTTTGTGCAGTTAATTACTATTACTATTCATTTAAAATGTAATTTGGTTTTGGGAGAATTTGATAATAAATTATTTATAGTGAAATATTTGAGATTATTGGAGCATTTTTCTTTAGGAAAAAATCATAGGATAAGTGATATGTCAATACAATATACTTATCAGCCAATGTATTTTTTAATTGTATTACTTTGGGTGTGCAGTTGTGCATGCTTATTTCCTCTGTTTTTATCATCTTTAATGCTCACTTAATACTGTACATTATGATGTTGTATTCATTTATTTAATTAATTGTATTATTATTTGTTAAGTACTACCTTTTTTGACAAAATATTATAGGCTTTAGATATTACAGCCATGGATCTACCAGATTATTGTATCTATTAGATTTTTTTTACATCAGTGCATCCATACATATACAAAAGAAGAATCATAAATCTCGCTTTGTTAACTGTGGAGAATTGACATGACAGAGTTATGTCGAACTTCAAATGAGACAGCAGAGAAACATGCAAAAGTGTGTCACTTTTAGCTGTACTGTAATGTACTGTATAGTTTCCTACAGCAGCACTGAGCTGCTGATGTGGCTGGCAGTGAGCGTATGGTTGTGTCATGTGGAGGACAGAGACAACTTCTTTACTGTCACCATGGTGCTGCGTGTCATCATTGTTTAAGTGTCTGATTAGTGCAAAAGCTTCCACACCCACTCATAAAAAGTCACTACTGGGTATCAATCCATTAGCAGAGGGACAAAGGGAAAAAATTCCACTATGTATTAAAAGGAATAGTTCACCCCACAACATAAAGAAGTACAGAACTTTGGCCCTTCATCCCAAGTCTTAAGAGTTAGTTAGTTAGTTAGTTAGTATCGATGTTAACATGCACCCAAATAATCCCTTAGTAATCAGATTGATGGCTCAAGTGGACTGAAAAGTCTTCATCATAAACACTGACATTTCTGCCGGATTGAAAAAGGTGCTGTAGACTAATAATTTGATCAATAGGAAACAATTAGGACATTCCTAACACACATGCTTTTATAAGATCTCTGATGTTTACATATGTTTTACTTCTTACGAACATGCATATGCTTACGTACGTCTTACGAACTGGTCAGTGGAGTGAAGACTGAATATTCACTAAATATTGTCTAAAAAAGCTCATCTGACATGTTAACTTTAATTTTAGACTTATAATCAAGGCAAAAACAATAATTATATTTAGAGCAGCACTAAGTATTATGGTGGTGGTTTGTTCTGAATGTACTGTAAATGCACATTTATACAAACAAAATTTTCAGGATCTGAAATCAGATGGGATTCATTCGGATTGATGAAAGTTCACGTGTGTAAACATACCTAATGATACCTTAAATTTGGGTCTGTTGCACACAAGGTACAAATCATATGATCCAGGTCATATCGGCACCTTTTACATTCTTGTCAGTTATGGAGCTTGACAGATGTTTCGATTCTTCCACAGAAATGACTTCTCATTTTATCGTAAACTATCCTTTTAAGACAGCAACTAAATATTTTAAGGTGCTCCACATGCGATGCCCTTCTTATAAGGCTGGATCAGCCATTCCCCGAAGTGAAAATGCTGGAGGCGTCTTCCTCTTTGAGCTTTGCAGGTCACCCAAAGTTGAAGTCAGATAACACTGCAAACCTCAACAGAGATTTACACAATCGCTTCGGAAAAGAAAGGCATATCTCCTGTCTCCCTCTGAAAAGAGACAATGTCATTCCACAGGAGCGCTCAGACCGCTGATCTTCATCATTAAAGACAATTATGTCACATTCATTTCTCTTCTCCCTGCTCTGAAGGGAAGTAGCAAAAGCCAATTTAATGTTCCTCAATTGTCTCCTTTGTACTGCATACAGTTTACTGGGCTTAATAGGACAGGCCGCTTCCCTTTGATAGTACCTCTTCCTCCGCCAAACCCATAACGCCCCCATTTGTTCAACACAAAAGCCCAACTTAAACTACACAAAGAAGTGGTTACACAGAATCTCATTTGCCTAAGTGATTGCATCCACAAAAAAAAGGCTTGGATCTTTGATCTCAGTGAGGGGCAAATGTGTTGGCTTTACTCGGTTGCGTGAGGCGCTGACCGAAACAAAGGCGCCCCTAATTCGAGCTATTACCCGCACATTACTAGCTCTGCGTTTGCTCATTTGCACAAGGGTTTAGGGGCAAAGAATACGTGTCAATGGGTGGACTCGAATCCGTCAAGTTTATCTGTGTCATCCGAGAGGACCAGCGGGCAGCCTTAATTTGGAGGACTCACTTCAAAAAGAGCGGCTTTGGCCGCTGTCGAAAAGCAAACAATGTTTAGCACCTCAGCGCCTAGTGCTAATGACAAACAAGCTGCTAGGATCCACATGAAAGAGGGGCATCCTTGGGTCTCCATCAATGACCTTTTCAAATACACTTCCTCCACACACAAAAGAGCCCACCATCCATCTCCTCAGAGGAGCAACCGAGCTCCAACCCAGGCCCATTCACCGGCCCTCACTCTAAATATGAATGCAAGGACGGGGGAAAAGTTTTTCTTCTCAACTACACTTGAAACAAATACCATAAATAAGTCAAAGAGAAGGAGGGAGGGGTAGGTGTACATTACATGACTTCAAAGACTCTCCCTCTCTCTCTCTCTTCCCCCATACAGCCCAGGCAGTGCGCTTATTTTCAAGGTGCTTATTCATGTGTGCAGACTTGGGGCTACATCACTCAGCATTACCCGAGGGACACTTAACAGTTTCCTACAAAATAAAAAAAAAAAAGGAGGGGGTCCAAACAGATTCCGGAGAACTTGAAACTGGCAGAGAGGATATTTCCGAGACGGCAGTGGTGACCTCGTGTCACCCCCGTGGGCTATGTCAATTAACCTCCCATTTTACAGTTGGCTGCCTCGTGAGAAAATGCACACCAACACAAAGGCTAAGTATCGTCAGTTATATCATAAAACAACAGAGTAGCTTCACATAAAAGAAGATCAGCTGCCCAATATTACTTTATTTGAGTTTTTATATCACGTCATTTCGAGGTGACAGATGGCGACATTTTTATTGAGTCGCACATCAGCGCCTTAAGAGCACGAGAGCTATTCATGGCTGTAACATAATCGGGTTGTCGCTGACATCATACTTTCTTGCACTACATATTTTTAGCTGTATGTTACTTACCAGCTTTTTTTTTTTTTGGCTTTACCCCCACAGGCCCATCGGTACAGGAAATCAATATCAGTGGCTTTTCTCCAGAACGCTGGCAAACATCTGCATCTTCTGTTCTTACACAGGCATCAAAGCTTTCATTTATTGATTGTGTTAATGCAACAGGAAAGATTATCATCTGTAAGGAAACTGTTTCAATTCACAGTGATTCTCCTGTCCATATCTTGATCTCTGATCCTGTATTGATTATGGCATCTACAGGACTGCCTCTGTTTTCAAAGGAAATGGGCTTGGCTTTATCCCAAATGCATTTTTTGCTTTAGTCCCATATGAGATTAGATTTTCATATAAGGTTTGATTACACTACATTTAAACATTAGGAATGCTTCCTGAATGCAGTGATGCTTTATTTTTAGATTTCCTTTCATTTCAGTTTTCATTTTATTTTTTTAATTTTTAATTTTTTTTTGTGTTGTGTGTTTTTGTCATTTTTTATTCTGGATTTTCTACATATTATCTATATATTATGTTCATTCATTCATTCATTCGTTCATTCATTCATTTCAGGCTAAGTTTGTTTTATTTCAATAAAAATAAAAAACAAAAGTTTTTGTTGTTGTTGTTGTTTCTGGATATTAACCAGATAATATTTTAGTGTGTGAACCCTGTGGTATTACTTTGTCAAATAAAAAAGAGATTGTGCAGTACTGAAACATAGCAACTAAATTATTATTAATGAATTAATTATTAATTAACATACCTACTACAATATTTTATTTTATTTTGTTTTATTTTAACCACGTGGTCTTGGTTGATTTTTAGTAGATGTATGAAGTCAGTTCTCCAAGTTCCCACAGATGTCTTATTAGAGTAACTACAGGTGTAGCTCATCACATCAACTGTGGACATGTTTCATTAACATTTGTTGTCATTTTTTAACCTCAACAACACCAGTCCACATTTTTTTCAGTGTATGGAAAACAGCAGTATGAACATTATTCCTTTCTCACCGGAAGAATATCTTCCAGATTTGGAACCATATGATGGTGAGTAAATGATGACAGAATTTACATAAAGTAGTCCAGCGATGCTCTCATTACTTGAGTCTGTGAGTGAAGTCTTTGTAACAGACTCCAGAGAATCTTATTATCAGTCAAACACAGTCCTCCACGCTGAGAGATGCTCCTAATCTCATCTATAAGAGCAGGTGTTTCCCATCCAAACAAATGTGTTTAGAGTAAGTGGAGACTTAAAAACAACAATTGACTTAAAGCTGAACTTAAGCCCATTCCAAACATAGTCTGAGATACTAAAAATAGCTTAGCACAGATTTAGCAAACTTGACAAGGTAATGTAAATCGTTTAGTTTTATAATCAATGAAAATAGCCCTGTCTACAACTATTGTGCACATTGTCAGTCTAAACTAAACTCATATTTGACAAATACCAGTAAAAATAGACAGCACATATTGTTACCAGCATCAATATTTTTGTTTGGATAAACCCCAAATGGAACTATTAAACTCAGTGGTGGAGGTAACGAATTACAGTTACTCACGTTACTCACGTTAATTACTGTACTTTTTTGAGTATATTTTTAAAGCTGTACTTTTACTTGTACTTAAGTACAAATTAAGAAAAATAATGTACTTTGTTAGTTACTGAGTACGCCCACAATTTGAATTGATATTCAAACCTTTGACGGCACTTCAGTAGCCAATAAAGATATCCGAACGTAAACTAACCAATAAAAGCCCTGATATCTGAACCGTGAAAAGCCACCGCTGCAGCAGGGTTGAGGAGCTGATCGGACGGTGAGGGAGCTCAGCGTAATTTATGGTCCAAACTCAAAGTTTGGAGAAACAAACTACATGGTAGTGTTATCATAAATATCTATATTTTGATACCGATACTAAAATATCTGACACGGTTCCATTACTCATGTTCCACAGTATCTACCGTAAGCTGCGTCTTGCTCTCTCCTCTCTGACAGTGAGTTTGACATCCGCCTCCTGTCAATTACAGTCTGAATGTCCACGCGGGATTGCAGGTATTCCGCATAATTTTAATAATTCCTGAGTTTTATTGTAACACGAGAACGCAGTCATGTACTGTAATCACAGAAAATTGGATGCGAGCTCTCAAATAGGCCTAAATTATACAAATGAACTGCTTGTCTTCTTACTCCGATATTGCTTGTGCTCACTCAGACTGTGCAATCGCGATCTCTGGTGCTAGAAATTATTTATCTTTGATCCTGGATTAAACTTTGTCAAAAGTTTTCAGCCATTCAGAATAGATCCATGCCTGACCGATGAAAATGCTACTGGAAATTTTATTGGCTGTAAGTGAAATGCTCCAGAAAGTCTTTCAACAATCAAAGATGGAACTTTAATTTCTTTATAATATAAGTATGCAAGAAATGTTGCGGAATGTGATATTTGTATGATTTGTACATATAAATATATGAAAAATACCTGAAAAATTAATTGAGAGCTAATATTGAAAGTTTTATTAAAAGATTTTTGGACAATTGGATGTCAAAGTCATGGCAACATGATGGGTGGAAAAATGAGATTTGACATTAACTTAACTTAATCGATTGAGAACCTTGTTTTATATATAAATACAAATACATGGATGTATGCCACAATATATATTTTCCTCATACTTAAGTACATATATTGTACATACATGTTCCCATATAAATGTAAATGTATATGGCACGTTTAAATATATTTACACACACACAGTACCATATTTTATTACATGTACATCTATAAATTATGAGGGATATTACTGAATCTAAAATTACATTCAGTTCATGCAATTCCTTAATGTATTATTTACTATATTGGAATATATATTAACACAATATATTATTCATAATATTTTAAATATACAATATATAATTTAGTATATTAATTGTTAGTAAGAAAAAAAAATCTTTGTGTAAGGGAAGCTTCCATAGATTTCTGATGCTAAAGAACAAAAATTACTCCCCAAAGTGTAAAATATTTCTAGCCAATTTATTTGCACTGAATTAATTTTATTATAAGTAATAACCTTTAGTTATAATGACATTGATCTCATTTAATAATTTTCAGATTTTTATCCTAAAATTCTCTTTAAACCATTTCAAAACCCTGAATCCTTATTTGCCACCACCGTGACTAAAGCAGGTGAAAGTAAGCCTTGACTAAACGTGCATTCAGACAGATTTTTCCATTTTTCTGCGAGACAGACTGTGTGTCAGCATCGTAAGCTCTGAATGTGGCACTAGAACCACCCGAGAGCATGTCTTTAACAGCTTGCTTGCCACAGTCTTATAATGGGTCATTATGAATTTGATTTATGATGAGGTTTAGCCACTTAAAGTTTCCATCATCAGCTGATCGCACATTGCACATTCTCCAGAGTCTCGGCCGCAACCACGCAGCCTCATCGTCACCCCATTCTCTGTACACTGGACAGGCCACTAGACTAGAATGACACACTACTTAGGGGCCAATTAGAGGGTAATCAGGATGTTTAAGCATTTCGAGAGGGTGGCAAGGGATAATTGCCAAGACCACAGTGCAGGGACCGTCAACACGCCACAGAGTTGCTCCAGTCCCCGCAGTAGTGAAATCAAGACCTGGCTGCAGTTCAATGTGGTAAAAGGCATGTGTGTGGAATGTGGGTCCCGTCTGTTTAGGGCCCACTTCTCTATTCAGTCAAGTGTCTCCTGGTGTTTCTCATCTACATCAGCGATTTTCAGATTTCAGATTTTAAGTTGGGCATCAAGTGGCAACCCGACAAAGTACAAAAAATTTTATTGTACGAAAATAAATAAAAATGTCCTGACAATTTCATCCATATTCCAAAACCGCTTGTCCTATTTAGGCTCGCAGGATGCTGGAGCCTATCCCAGCATTTTTAGCCATAGGCAGGGAAACACCATAGATGCATTCTCAGTCAAATGAACAGCTAAGGCTACATTTAGATTTTTTAAAAGCGTTTTGTTGCTTGTCCACGCTGACACATCTGAAATACTTAAATCACTTTGCTGTGTGTGCAGAAAACATCACAGATGCTCAGTGAAATGAAACAGAGAGACCAGACATAATAAAGTTCTCTGCCTTGTTTTGTTAATGGTTTTTGGCTATGAGGATATGTCTCACAACCTGTCCATGCCGACTTGCAGAATGCCGAAAGAATGTGTCAAATAAATTAACACGCAAAATCTTAAGTTTGAACATATTGCCTTTGATGTCATCAAAAAAGGCTAATTGTAAAAAGACACCTTTACCTACATTTTGCAAAACTTCAAAAACATACCATCACATAACCAGCTCCAAATGTATGGCTTTTCAATGTGGTAAACTTGATTGGTAGCTCACCCGGTACAGCATTACACTTCTGCTGTGAAGTGTTACGAATCCTGTGAAAAACCACTCATGACACTCAATAAAGAGCTTAAAGGGGACCTATTATGCAAAAATCACTTTTATAAGGTGTTTGAACACAGTTGTGTGGCTGCAGTGTGTGAAAACAACCAGCCTATAATGTTAAAAATCCACCCACTAATTTTTTTTATAAAACCAATAAATCATGAACACTCTCTCCAAAAGAGCTGTTTCAGATTCTCCCTCTGTTCACGTCACTGAGGGGAAAACATCCTGCCCATTTGTGACCCTGGACCACAAAACCAGTCTTAAGTGTCAATTTTTCAAAATTGAGATTTATACATCATCTGAAAGCTGAATAAATAAGCTTTCCATTGATGTATGGTTTGTTAGGATCGGACAATATTTGGCTGAGATACAACTATTTGAAAATCTGAGGGTGCAAAAAATTCAAAATATTGAGAAAATCGCCTTTAAAGTTGTCCAAATGAAGTTCTTAGCAATGCATATTACTAATCAAAAATGAAGTTTTGATACATTTTTGGTAAGAAATTTACAAAATATTTTCATGGAACATGATCTTTACTTAATATTCTAATGATTTTTGGCATAAATTTTTTTTTTATAATTTTGACCCATACAATGTATTTTTGGCTATTGCTACAAATATACCCCAGCGACTTAAGACTGGTTTTGTGGTCCAGGGTCACATTTGTGATGCTCTCTGCCCTATTAGCATAAACACAGCCCTGAGTGAGAAGCTGCTGTCCGCCATTACTGGAGATATATACAATGTCAGCGCCAAAGTGGCTTTACAAGTTTTGTGTTTTGGGATGTACTAATGAACATAGGAGTTGCCATAATCCCCTCACCTGAGCTGAGGACACTGTGGTTAAATCTCATTTTCGAAGGAAATATCTCGGAAGAAATCGGTAACGTCCCCTATATGTTTAGGAATCAATACCAACGTTTCGTGTGCGAACATCAGCTCCAGACAAAGTAAGTATCACGCATTTGTTTTCCAAATTGCATTTCTGAAAGAGCTTCTTGGCACTCTGTAAGGCTAATTGCTAAAGCTATCATTGTCTCTGCCTGTTTTCACTGCTGCTGCCTTCATGTGCTGCCAGATCGATCGTGAATAGGAATGTGGTAGTTAAAAGTTGCGTATGAAACCAATGTGAGTCAGTCGCTTGAAGTTGTTGAGCTCATAATCACAAGTGGGACTTATAAAGTTTGAGATAGCTTGAGACGAGCTATGTTGTTATTTTTATCCCGCTTTTATCCCCGTCTATATAATTCATAATTGCGAATTTATTATGCACCGTTTAATCAGATGACTGACTTTGAAACAGAGTATGTTTTCTGTAAAGATAACAGGCTTGTATTAATAGTGGAATGTTTATATACTGCTAATGCCAGAGCTTGAGCTCTTGAAGCTCTGCACTCTTCTCTGGGAGCAACAGCTCATTTGCATTTAAAGCAACATACTCAAAATCAGCGCGTTTGGGCTCAAACCCCAAAAGTGGCAATTTTAACAAGCTAGAAAAAATTTATCTGTGGGGTATTCTGAGCTAAAATTTAACATATACGCTCTGGGTACATCAGAGACTTATTTTACATCTTGTAAAAAGTGGCATAATAGGTCCCCTTTAAAGAGTTGTTAATAAAGACTTTTAGAAGCAAGCTAAAATGTTATGGCTGCTGAAGCAAATGCATTCTTATATCGTGTTTGCTTTTGTTAAGACTATTGGTAAGGTTCAGAGTACAGTTTAGTGTTATGGAGTATGGTTTAGAGCTGTGACCTTTTATCGAAATACCCAACGCTATCTCACGGCAATTCGTACGTATTTTACGAGGTGGCTAATTCGTACGAATTCGTACGACCTCACTCGTACGATTTAGTACGATTTTCCGCTCCAGTGTGGGTAGGTTTAGGGGCGGGGTTAGGTGTAGGTCATTCGTACAAATTCATACGAATTGGCAACTCGTAAAATACGTACGATTTGGCAAAAATCGTATGAATTCGTACGAGTGAGGTCGTACGAATTCGTACGAATTAGCCACCTCGTAAAATATGTACGAATTGCCGTGAGATCGGGCTGAAATACCACAAATTGCGCTATGCGTTGCAACAATCACATTTATCGGTTTCAGAGAAAAATGAATGTGCTTTTAGCACCACTAATTGGACATTTTTACTTTGAAAGTGCCTTGAAATGTGCAAGAAGCAATGCAAAATCATTTTGCAGAAATTTTGCCACAGGCAACGTGATATAGTGATTATAGCACAGCCTCACTCCAATACTTTTATATTAATGACTACTGATTATTATATATAAAACATTTTATTAAGCATATTCATAAAATATGTACTCCCTGGGATAACAGAATGTTGCACTAGCTGTAACACTAAATATAGTGAATGACGCAGCAGAGCTGTTACTATATTGTGACATTGTAATTGATAGATTTCTTTAGATTAAATTTGGAATTTGTAGCCTTTTTTTACCTTTCACTTGAAAATTTGGATTTAAATAAAACTACATTAAAAGTACATTAATGTTAAATTAGTAGCCAAAACAATAATCAAATTGGTCAAAATATTTCATATCCCCCCCCCCCACACACACACACAGGGATGGGAATCACATAAATGTCAGATTCTGCAGAGCTTTATGTGGTTGCAGATTTCATACTGGTTATACAGTAAGCAAATCAATTCATTTTTTACTTTATATAAAAAAAGTTTGTTGTCCATAATCAAATTTTATCAATATGTTTCTCAAATTCTTAGGTTTCCAGGTGATGGTGACGGGGGATATATTTTTTTCAAGCAGTGTTTTCTTTCTTCCCAGAGGCCTGTAGGACACCGACAGGCTTTAATGGGGCTCTCAGGGCCAAAATAACATTGTAGTATAAATAAAGCAGCTGTGGTCCTGACCTGTTACATATACTCCTCTGTGGAGATATTTCTGACCTACAGTTGGGGTTAGTGTTTAAAGCAGTTAGTAACTGTGATGTTTAGATGAAGACATGAAGCCTAATCTTCTAAATTAAAGATGTGCGCTGCAATATAAATACAATCTTCTGTAATAAGAGAGGACACAAGAGCCATCATAAACCATCACTATGTCATCTCACACCAGTTAAACCATAAACATGGCCATGTTTCTATTTTTGTGCTTTTGAATCTTCATTTTGAAATTGTAAACTAAGAATTCCTTTGATCAAGGTGGCATGTGTCAAGTCAGTCAAGTCAACTGAAACGTATTTATTCCTTGTGCTGTGCTGAAAATCATTTACCTAATTTGATGTTCCTGGTCAAAAATGACCAGCCTTGTGAAAATTGCTTGTAAATCTTTCATTATTCTATATTATCACCAATTCTTGCATTCAATCTTTTTTGTCAGCTTGTTTTCTTTCAGTTAGCACAGGTTTTGTATTTCTTTTTGGAACCGACTGGTCGTGGGCCTTATCGAACTGAGCTGATGCACCTTGGTTTTTGAGTGAAAAAAGAAACAATTGCATTATTTGTAGAGAATTTTGACAATGTTCGCTCAAAAACTGAGGTCCATAAGCTCAGATCAATGAGGCCTGTGACCAATCAGTCACAAAAGAAATACAAGTTGATAAAAAGTCTTTATCCAAGATTTGGCAATGTTATAAAGCACAACGAGAAATTTTATAAGCAATTTTTTGCAGGCTAGTCATTCTTTACTGGGCATTTTCAAACTTTGCATTTTTGAAGTAAAATCCCCTCTGAGTCAAAATGGATCACTGTCACTAACGTTACATTCTCAATCCTTGAAACTGCCTCAATTTATGTTTATTATTCCATATACCACGAAAACTTTTCTAAACCCACTGCGGTAGGATCTTTAATATAGTGAAGCCCTGAAAGACGTTAGTTTTCCTTTCAAGCTTTGCTGACTACGAAGCATTGCCACTCCAGTCAAATCCCCAAATTCACACTTAATGCTTTGCATTGGCAGGCACTTTGCTCTTTTTCATGACCTTGTTATTTAATTTGACAGCAAAGCTATGTAGGGAAAGGAGCAGAGGACGACCACACAGAATCTGAAGAGGGCAATTATTTTATAATTACTAGCTGGTGTTTGTCGGCCAAGAGCCATTTGAAAATGATCTTTCAGTATTAAAAAAATATATACATAAAAGCTATTTTAAGGTGATGCAACATATGATTAGCTAAATATAGCATGTTCTAATCAGAACTCCTCTCCGAATGCATTTAATTCCCTTTCAACTGGACATTCTTTGATGATCTGGAATGTCTGATGTTCTTCCTGGCGAGAGACAAATGCATTCACTAATTGTATAAAAAAATCCTCATTTGAAAGATAACAAAGAGAGAGAATGCCTGATAGCCTGGCCAATCTGCCATACTTTAAAGACATTGAAGCAAGATGATAATGGGCAGCACTGCGGCGAAGTTCCCGACACACAGACCGCAATGCTAATGATAATTGATGTCACATGTTCTCCATGCTCTTCCCAGAGACAGAAGCTTAAAGAGGAATGCCAGATATTTGTGTCCTGTCCTGAAATCTCCCACTTTCCTTCCGCCTTGGTGCCTTCATCTAATTTTTAGGTTGAATCATGAAAGCATTGTGATAAATGGGGGATTATAGTGGATGGACCGGGCATTAATGTAATATCAGGAGGATTAGTGGTGACGTAAACTGTTGGGGGTTATAAGGGCTCAAGGAGCCCTGGTTCTCCTCAGAGGAGCCCGTTGAGGGGTCAAGAGGAGTGTGAGTGAATTAATTGGAGAAATGCAAGGCGTGGTCCTCCTTTAATCCTCTCAACGTCTCATGGCTGGCTCCAGTCCACACCCTGATATGTTTCCTAATCAGCCTGACTCACCGCTGAAGCACTGGAATGATGGAAAACCGAGCGTCTGTAATGTAGTAATAACATAGTTTGACAGATCTTATCATCACGGCGTGAGGTGACTGGTGATGTCTGAGAGGGGGCTAGGAGACAATGCATGTGGAAAAGGGCTTCCGGAAGAGAGTTCTTCAACATCAAACGGCTGGCCGTGCACTTAGACGTCCTCTGTTGAGTCATTTGTTGATCTATAACTCACTCTGAACATGCTCAGTGGGGGACAAGGCTGTGTGGAGCCAGGGAGACATTATAAAGTGTTGAAGGAGACAAGATTGAGATTCATGGATAAATAATGACACGGTCCATGTTTGGAGAATTAGAGCCTGTCCAAAACACATCAACACAGAGGTGGAAAACACATTTTTGAAGGCATTGCATAATGCTTACACTGTATGTGTTATTTTAGTATCACTGAGATGCTATTATAGTTTTTAATATTTTTAGAATTAATTTAGATTTTTATAATTTCTGCTTATATGTAATGTTTTAGTTTTTTGTTTGTTTTTGTCATTTTTTTTGTTTTTAAATATGTCTGTATAGTGTTTATTAATTTTCATTTTAAGTTTAGTTGTATTAATTTTAGTACATCAAGTTACACTAAAAGTGCAAAATGATAAATGTTGCTCAAAATAACAAAGTTCTTTCCTATTTAATTATGTTTTTTAGTTAACTATAATATATATATATATATAGTGCCTTGCAAAAGTATTCATACACCATCATTTTTTTCCATGTTTTGTTGCCTTATGCTAAACTGCTTTAAATTACTTTTTTCCCCCACATCAATCTACACTCCATACACCATATTGACAAAGCAAAAACAGAATTGTCACAACTTCCTAAATTTCTTAAAAAAAAAAAATAAAAAAAAAAGAAATAAGTACATTGCATAAGTATTCATACCCGTAACTAAATATTTAGCTGAAGCACCTTTACAGTCAAGTATTTTTTGTTTGATGCAACAAGCTTTGCTCATCAGTTATCTGCCATTCTTCTCCTCGCCTCTTCACCTCTCAAGCTCTGTCAGGTTGGATGGGGGCAGACACACATTTTCAGGTTTCTCCAGAAATATTTGATTGGGTTCAAGCTCAGGCTGTGGCTGGGCCACTCAAGGACATTCACAAAGTTGTTTATAAGCTACCTGTACTCATGCTGTGTACTTAAGGTCATTGTCCTGTTGGAAGGTGAACCTTCTGCCCAGTCTGAGGTTCTGAATGGGTTTTCATTAAGGTTATATCAATATTTTGGTGCATTGAGCTTTTCTTCTACTCTGATGTGTCCCTTAGTCCCTGCCACTGAAAAACAGCCCCACAGCATGAGACTGCTACCAGCACACTTTACTTTTGGGATGGTACTCTGCAGGTGATGAGCAGAGCTGATTTCCTTCAAACATGATGTTTGGAATTGAGGTTCATCAGACCAGAGAATGTGGTTTCTCAGAGTCTGAGGGTCCTTTAGGTGCTTTTTTTTTTGTTTGTTTGCAAATTCCAAGTGTGTTTTAACGTGTCTTCACTGAAGAGAGAATAAAGCCCGCCATAAAGCCCAGTTTGGTGGTGTGTTGCATTGATGTTTGTCCTGTAGGTTTCTCCTATCTCCACATATGTTCATGGAGCCCAACTAGAGTGACCATCAGGTTCTTGGTCACCAGTCTAGACAAGGCCCTTCTCATCAATTGCTCAGTTTGGCCAGGAGGCCAGCTCTAGGAAGAGTCCTGGTTGTTTCAAACTTCTTCCCTTAAGGGTAACAGAGACTACATACTTTTGTGACCCTTCAATGAAGCAGAATTTTTTTTTTCTGAACTCGTCCCCATATGTGTGGCTTGACACAAACCTGTTTCTGAGCTCTCCCGGCGGTTCTTTTGACCTCAGGGCTTGTTTTTTTGCTCTGATATGCATTATCAGTTGTTAGACCTTTTATTAAGGCGTGTGCCTTTCCAAATCATACCAATTCAATTGAATTTGCCACAGGTTACCTTCACTTGAAGTGTAGTAACAGGTACAAGTGATTTGAATGCTCCTGAGCTAAATTTCAATTGTCCCAGATAAGGGTATGAATACTTATGCAATGGAATAATTTAAGTTTTTTTATTTTTAATAAATTTGCAAAGATGTTAAAAACTGTTTTTTTTTTTTTTTGCTTTACCATGATGGTGTATTAAGTGCAGATTGATGTGGGAAAAAAATAATTTAAAGCAGTAACATTTATTATATATAATAACACATGAATTAATAAAATATGATAAAGAGGATACTCTTATGGTAAAATACCATAAAACAAACAGTAATATGATATCATTAATATTTAAATGATGAATACAAAAAACAAACAAACAAACAAACAAACAAATAAACATAATACAGCTCAAAAAAACGTTCAAATGATAGTTAAAATAAACATCCATATGTAACACATTTATATATAAACATTTATATATAAGAAAATAAATATGCTAATATTATTAATAAACAGTACTGAGAGGAAGTTTGAAACTTTTTCCAAACTGACAAAGCATACAAATGATGGTTTTAATGCTAAATTTTTAAAACGATGATAATAATATAAAGTAAGTTTATATAGAGCACAATTTAGAATGCAAATAAATATTATGCTATTTTAAAGAAATAATGATAAAATATTGATTATTATTATTACAGAAAATAGTTATTAGAGCAACAAAAACAAATAATTATTATTGAAAATGGTAATGAAGTATCATATAAAAACAATAACATTTGGTAAATATTGTTAAATAGCAATACACACTTTTTTGAATATAATATGAAATTGTCATCTCATAAGCTTGTTGTTCTACTCTTTTCACAAGAGACTAATGAAACAGTGCATGAAAGCATATCGTCCTCTATAAGCCTGAAAACAATTAATTGAAAAGGCCTTTCCTTACACTGCAGGAAGTGAGATTCATATTGATCATTGTAGATGGTCTAGACTCATGTTACCCAGGCCAGACTCTCTCATACGGGGCTGAAACCTGATCTGGAGCCAGCGTGCACTCCGTGGCAGACCTCCTGGCACCAGAGCAGAGAGGGCCCGAACTCACAGTGCTGCAGGGAAGGCCTGTCATTAGAGGAGCTGACTCCAGATCAGTGCCGTGATTAATTATCCAGCTCGGGAGACACACCTTCAGTCGAGTGTCTGTTAGGGTCGACCGAACTCCCTGGTCCTCATTACATCGCCACTTGGCTTGTAATTTACCGTCTTCTCCGTCAAACACTGTCAGAGGACCTCCAGACAAACCTGTAGGTGTCTCTGCCACATTTGGAATTCTGCTGGAATTTTTGAGATACCTTTTGAGGACACTAGTGGAGATTTATGTGTTCTGCGGTGGGTTTGTCGTACTTTTAAAATACTGACATTATGAGAGGTTAAAAAGATTCATTGCCCCAATTAGAGTTGGGTGGTAGTGAGGAGGAGGGGGGGGTCTTAGGGTTGACAGCTTCACTTTTTTTTTTTTTGGACCTGATTTAGTTTGATTTGATTTAAGTTAAGTTTGTTCATTCGTTCATTCATTCACTTATTTATTTACTTTATTATCATTATTTTTTGAGTGCGTTTAAGCACAGTTAAGAAAGTATTCCATATATATATATGTATATATATATATATATATATATATATATATATATATAAATGAATAGTATCTCCAAAACAAACAAACAAAAAAACACTGGACTGGAAAAAAAAAACAATCTTTAAATTTGCATATTATTTCTGAGTCAGAAAACTAACCAAAGTAATACGACATTATCATTCAGTTTCCTGAAGATCTCATATGCAAATAAAGAAAAAAGAATATTCCTTCTGTTCACCCAAATAAACAATGATACGAGAAAACAAACAAACAAACAAAACAGAACAAAAAAACATTATTTTATATTATTTAAAATACTGATACTTTACTGATTCATTCAATTGTAATTCGATTTAAATCTATTCTTGACTGAAACAAACAATTCCCACTTCAAAAATCCATTTTTTCAAGATCAATGCATAGGCAGAATTTCTAATGAATGCATTGAGAAGACAAGTGAATCATTTCACCCCACATGATATATATCTGTATATATTTGTTTTTGATGTAAATTAAAAATAACTAAAAACGCCTGGCTTTAGCATAGAAACAGTTTCACAGTAAACTTAAAAACAAACTTTAGACCCAAAACAGACTATAAATTGTGATTGGATGAGCCACACTGAAAGCCATTATATGAAAAATAGCTGATATATAAACAGGGATGACTATTGTGTTTATAAGTGAAGTTGTACTGTTGTCAGGCAACCTTCAACAACTAAATTTTGTGTTTTCTAGCAGAGCCCCGTTCGAATTGTTTGGGACAAGTTCACTTTTTTCACATTACGTATAACATCAAGCAGTCTATCACGGTCTAAACGGTGCCATCTCAACACTAACAAGACAAACAAAAACACTTGCGCAAGAGTTTTGAGTGACAGCCTGGAGTCAGACTTGTTTCCCGTAAGGCGAGTGTCTTGAGCAGGCCTCTGCGGGTGTGAATGTGTGTGTTTGTGTCAGAGGAGGGTAATGACAAGGTTCCCCGCGGCAGATGTACAGGCCGTGCCCAGGAGTGACAGCAGGAGCGTCTTGTCAGTGGCGTCGCTTCTCTGCGGACCATCCGTGCAATTTCTCTTATTACAAGGCTAGACGGGGCACACAACAACCACAAAAAATAAGCAATTACATTTAATTAGACAACAACAACCCAAAGACGGTCTCGGACACAGCGCTAGCAAATAAAAGGAAGCATGAGGCAACCGAAGAGAGTATAATGAATGATACATCAAAGTCCAAAGCTAAATGACTGTTTCATTAGTGGAGTCACAAAATTGCATGATTTCTTCAAAGCGGAGAGAGCAGAGATGAGATGAGTAAGATAAAGGGGAGTGGAGAGAAAGAAAGAGAGAGACAGACAGAGAGAGACGGGACAGAAAAGTGAATGATCTCAGAGCAATTTTAGAGAACTATCATTCTTGAGTTAGTCACTTTGTGTGTAAGGGTGGAAGTTCTGATACAAAATAATTTTTAATAAAGCAAAATGGTTGCTGTATGTCTGTAGATCACGAGCTAGGATGCTTTTGCAATTTGTTTTTGTGAATTTTTTTTTGTAGTTTTTGTGAATTTTGAAGCCTAAATGCACTCGCCAGAAGTAAAAAGCTAAATTAGGCAATAAACAAGCTACACTATGGACATATGACTTCAACGTTGTCAAAAGACAACTGAAAACTCCGTAACACTGCAGTAAAAGGACCAATTCTCACTCCTAACTAGTTGCTTATTAGCATACCTACTGTATAAAAAAATCTAATGGCTGTTTATTAGAACATATGAAGCACATATTCTGCATTTCTAATCCTACCCAATACCTAACAACTACCTTACTATTAGTGCTGGACGACGATTAATCACATCCAAAATAAAAGTTTTTGTGTACATAATATACGTGTGTATGTACTGTGCATTTATTATGCATATATAAATATACAGTACACACACATATATTATGTACACAAAACGTTTATTTTGGATGCGATTAATCGTTGCCCAGCACTACTAACGAATAATAAGCAGCAAATCAGTAGTTTATTGAGGCAAAAATAATAGTTAATGGTTTCTTAATAGTGAGAATTTGACCTTAAAATAAAGTGTGACCAAAAATTCTATGCCTTCATGATTTCATCATGAATTGCTTGTTGTATTCCTTGACTGTACGGCGCTTTGGACAAAAGCATCTGCCAAATTAATAAATGTAAATGTAGCAATGATTTATGGTTTAGTCTAACCAAGCCAGTAGTTCTAATTTCACTAATGATCAATACTGAGTATACTGAGAATAATGATCGATATTTTCTAGAAAAATTTGTATTAAGTAAATTTTCCAAATTCTTTATATATAACAGTTTTTCAGAATTGTATTAAACCTGTATTAAACAGATCAGCACTTGAAATGCCATCCTTCACACTGATAACTGAAAGTTCCACAGTTGTGATTTTTCTTTCCTACTGGAGCACAGCTAAACGCTCAATTCGGCTTTATGCTGAGAAGAGAAGCTGTTCTCCACTAGTTGGCACAGATTAAAACCGCAGTCCTCTTCTTCTGTTGTTGTTATTGCTGCTGACTCTTAGCACGCTGTCTCTGCCACTCTGCATAATGCATTTGCCTGGCTCGCTCCTAAATTTCCCAAGCTTCTCATCACTGTCAGGGAGTTCCTGTTTGATCTGGGAGACACCCTCCCTCTTTCTCTCTCTCTCTCTCAGCTGTCTGCTGCCTGGGAAAAGCCGCAGCGACACGGCAAACTGTCACTGGCTGGCTGAGGGGGGAGCGCTCTGAGAACATGAAAGACAAACAGCCGCGGTCTGCCGCTGCACCGCTGTCGCCAGGCCTGCCCGTCTGTCTGTGGGGATCGGCGGTCGGGAGCTGGTGCTGCCGTTGCTACTGCAGTGGGAGTCCAATTTCTGGGTGATCTGAGCTGCGCTGTTTGGTTTAGCCTGACCAGCAGGTCTGGGAACAGCCTGACAGCAGCTTTCACTGGTAAATAAAGCTGGTCTTCTCCCAGACTGGTTTAGAGGGGTTTTGGCTTTCAGCTTTCAGATGGGAGCCCAGAGGCAATCTTAAACCTGCTAAGACCAACAAACAAGCGTAGTCTGATTTAAGTAGGGATTTTTTTTTTTTTTTGTCAGCAGGATTGGACCAACAATATGCACATTCAGGCCAGCTAAGATGTAGATGAGGTTGTTTCGTCATCAGAACAGATTTGGAGAAATTTAGCATTATGTCACTTGCTCATCACTGGATCCTCAGCATTGAATGGGTGCCGTCAAAATGAAAGTCGGAACAGCTGATGCAAACATCACAATAATCCACACGCAATCCAAACAGAGAGAGTCCTCTATCCATAATATTGCTTTCTCCAGTGAAAAGGTCATCTTGTCTGAATCAAAAGAGAAATATAAACAAATCAAGCACCATTTAGAAGTAAAAACAGGACTTTTTTTTACTGGAGAAAGCGTTATTAAGAATTATGGACTCGTATTTTGGCCAGAAACTGTTTTAAAACTATTTAATGATGAATATGTTTCTTACAAACATGCAGCTTTGTACTTTTCACAGCTGTTAATTGATAGACTGAACTCATGTCGATTACTTGTGATGCTAAATTTCTCCAAATCTGTTCCGATGAATAAACAAGGTCGTCTACATCTTGGATGGCCTGAGGGTGAATTTTTAGTCAATTTTCAATTTGCAGTGAGTGAATTATTCCTTTAATATGAGAGACAATGAGAAAATTGGCTTTTGGATTCAAATTTAGATGGTTCTTTGATGGAAGATGCCCTTGGCAGCCAATAAATCATTGCACAGAACACACTGTGGTTGCAAGTTATGTTTATTCTTGTTGCAATTAACCTTTATTGAACACAGTCTGGGTCTTATTTACTTTTACATTCTTAAAAAATTAGGTTCTTTGAGTCAGTGGTTTCATGAAGAAACTTTAGAATCCATGGAACCTTTCCATTCCACAAAAGGTGGAAAAAGGTTCTTTCCCAGATAGCATGTGGATGTGGGCCATTTAAGGCAATGATACGGCACTGCTGGCCTTCTTATGGCCCATACAGAATGGGTGTAAGCCTGAAGTGGCCCACATGTAAAATAGCAAAAATGGCCCAAATGTATCAAATCACATGTGGGCCTCTGTAGGCAAAGATATGGTGTTCAATATCAGATCTTGAATCTTGAATATGAAATCTGAATGTGACCCTAAAGTGGCTCATGTGTGGGCCAACCAAATGTGGTCCACCTTTGGCAAAAATGTGGCACAATCGACAAAGGCAAATCAGAGTGTAAACCAAATGTGGTCCACATATGTTTCAGCAAATATGGCCCAGGTATATTAAAACGTATATGGGCCAGTTTTGGCAAAGATGTGGCACAGTGAGCACTGGCTAATGTGGCTGTGAGTCTGAAGTGGCCCTTATATGATGCCACAAATGTGTCCCAGTTATCCTAAAACATATTTGGGCTAGTTTTGGCAAAGATATGGCACAGTGAGCACTGACTAATGTGGCTGTGAGCCTAACTTGTCCCACATTTGACATGGCACATATGCCCCATATATTATAAAACAGACGAGGGCCACTTCTGGTTTGGATGTTACACTTGATACTGGCTAATTGAAATGGAAGTTTGAAATTGTAAATATGGCTTAATAGAATTTGGCTACTTTTAGTAGGATGCAACACAGTTAGGGTCATTCTTCAATTGGGGTGGCAAATGAGAGACAGAATTTGTAAAAATGCTTGTTTTTTGTAGTAAAATATATTGCTATGCAAAATGAAAGCTTAAGAACATTTTTATTTTTAAATAACTTCAATCAAACACTGGTGACACAGCCACTTATGTCTATGTCATTTTGAAGTAACACCACAGACATAATATAACACCACAGACTTTATATTGAAAGTTACTATAGGCTCTGTGGTGTTACCAGAAAAGACAGTAACACCACAGACAAATCAGCCTAAATCCAGACTTTTCTAAAATGGAGGCTGCCATCATGATGATTTCAAGATCAGGGGACATTTTGGAAATATTAATAAGTATGTATTTATCAAAATTTTGATTAAAATATGTCAGATCTGCAAGTTATAAACATAACACCACAGACACTAAGTGTGACACATGAAATTAAATTTAAGAAAATTAATAAGAAAGAATGTACTCCCCATGCACCCTCAGATCAACCAGCACCTGCCATGACATTTACACACAGGAAGTAGTCCAAATAGAATCCCCCCATTTTCTTAAAGGGGTGACATCCATTGTTGTAACACCACAGACATGAATTTGGGGGAAACAACTTTTTTTCTTAAATATACCCATATATGTATTTAAAACAAAAAAACAAAAAAACAATTTAATAAAATTGTACATGTGAAATAAAATCTATATTCACAGTATAATCACTTTGTATGTGTTAAAAATGTTATATTGTTGCCATTACATTCCATGATACCTCTCTAAGGTATGGCAGGAAAATTCATATTTTAAATCCATTATCTCTAAAACTCAACTAAATATGTATTTAAAACAAAAAAATTAACTATTAACAGTGCACAAATTGTGTTTACCCTACAGAATACAACCATTTTGTGATTTATTGGTATTTAAAGTTAATTTCAACAGTTGTAAAGTAGAAGGACACCACTTGCCACCACAAATGAAGAATGACCCGTTAACTGATGTAGGATGATCTGAATATGAGTCTTAAGAAGGCTACATACCCACCCAGACAGCAACCAGTGTCGGCCCAGATCCGGCCCACATCTGGCCCACATAGATTTCACACGGGCCAG
>JAFVLL020011809.1:0-40303 GCA_021397915.2 Tor tambroides
TCAGTATAGATATCCAGCATGATATTTTTCCCCATTGAGATCTGATGTGTTTTCAAAGTGTTCCTTTAATTTTTTTGAGCAGTGTATAAAATATGTAGTATGTGGCCAATTTACCAAGGAAATAAAAAAGAATTTTTATCCATCATAAAGCAGTTTTAAGCTATTATAAATTTGTCTAATTTCTAATGTGTCATCCTCACAACTGACAACATTTATGACCAGCTCATAAAGCTATTCTGTCATAATATTGACAAAAACAACACAAAACTTTAGCATGCTCTTTATATTTTCCATTTAATTACATAATGCCTTTCTTCTATTCAACTTCCTTCAGGCATCAAAAGTGATTGAAAACACAAGTAGGGATCCTGACCATTATCTCTAGTTTGTAAAAGAATGCGCAACTCATAAATCAATGAATTATGTAAAAAACACAATGGGTAGCTGACAAAGGCGTATTAATAACATTAATTTTTTTGCCTTCATTAGTTCTTTACAATGATCCTGCGGTGAGACAAATGAATTTCCAAAAGAGCAAATATTCAATGTTGAATGTCAACATAATAATATGAGGTCATAAAGATAACCAGTAATTAAAATATACTTTGATAAATGCTGCTTAAAGTTTTGGATGTAGTTTAGCAAGTCACACTGCAGGCAACTGTTTATAATAGGTATTAATCTATTCTGACACATTGTTTCCAACAGTTAAGACTCCCGCAAGCATCTCCACACAAATATGTAAAAACTTTGTTTATGCTTATTAATGAAGCATCACTCTGCAAAACTCAATACATGAACATGGAAGTAGTTCCACACAAACATTACACATTTAATCAAGAAAGGGAGGTAAAGACAACCTTGTTCTAACTTACAGGCTTGAAAATATTGTCCTGTTCCCTGTTTACTTCCTGTTGGGGTCCTGATTAGCATTAGTATCCCCAAGAGATTGCCCATTCATAATAAATAGATTAAGCCCACAGTAATTGGTGACTTTTCTTTTTATATTTTAAAATGTATTATGCAAATTTAAGACTTCTTTTTAAATAGACTCCAATTATATAATGTCATATTTAAATGAAATAAAAAATGTTTAAAAAATTAAAGAATTTTATATATATATATATATATATATTTATAGAGAGAGAAAGAGAGAGAGAGAAAGAATGTTTTCCCCCCTAAAAGGACAGTTCATCTGCATGTCATGTCAAGTGTTCAGATTTTCAATTAGTATTCTTTGAAAGTGACCTTAGTTTGCAGCCTTGAGCGCACAAAGAGCTAAAATGAAGTGGCAAGAACAAAATGTTCAATAGGGCATTTTTATTCTGACTCATCTGATTTGTTCTCCAGTTATTTAGCGTCATACTCAGGTACAGTGTCATGATGCCATGTCTAATTCAACTCACATCAGTCAGTCATGTAGCTCCTATGACTTCAGGTGCACTGCCCGGTCACATCACTCCAATGTGGCGAAAGAGTTTCAGCTCTTGTTATTTGAATAATTGCATTAAAATCACTATTATGCTCTGACAGAATGGAAAAGCAAGAATGAGACATGTAAGAGGCTGATATGCCTGGCTGATGCTTTCATACTTAATGTGCTCCCTTAAGCTTCTTCGCAAATTAACTGATATCCATGGAAATGGAGAAAGAGCGGTGTGTCAGCATTTGTCACAATGGAGATGAAATCAATGAGATGGATTCAAGCCCAGCTGTTCATCAGTGAGAAGTCTGACTGAAGTTTAATGAAAAACAAAGTGACAAAATGAACCGCTGCTTTAAGCACTTATTAAAGTCAGATATAAGCAAAAAAGAAAAAAAAATCCTTGCATGTATATGTAATTTCAAATTTATTTAAATAGTAGTTCACCCAAAAATTTAAATTTGCTGAAAATTTACTCACCTTCAGGCCATCAAAGCCATGCAGATGAGTTTGTTTCTTCATTGGAGCATATTTGGAGAAATTACATAATTTTGTCGCTAATATGGATCCTCTGCACTGAATGGGTGTCCAAACAGCTTACAAAGACATTACAGTAATACACAAGTAATCCACGCAACTCCAGTCCATAAATTAATGTCTTCTAAAGCGAAAAGCTTCATATTTGAAAGAAACAAATCCATCATTAAGACGTTTTTTTTTTTTTAAGATTTATTTTTAGAATTTTTGCTTTTTATTAAGATAGGACAGATCAGAACTGACAGGAAGCAAAGTGGGAGAGAGATAGAGGGCAGGATCAGGAAAGGTCATCAAGTTGGGATTCAAACTCAGGCCACCTGTAGTACAATGGCACTGTGTGTCAGCACGCTGCCCACAAGGCTATCTGTGCTGACTTATTAAGACGTTTTAAAGTCTACCCATCGCCTCTGGATAAACTATAGTCCATAATCCATAATAATGCTTCCTCCAGCGAAAAAGTCCATCTCCTGTTGTCAGCTCACATCAAAATCCACGAACATATTTCTTTAGAATTGTTTTGGACTGCATGTGCTTGTAAATGGTGAGTGATCTGTGCATATTTCTCTCCTGATTCAGACGAGAGGATTTTTTCATTGAAGAAATCAATATTATAGACAGAGAACTCGTATTTAAGCTACAGTTTGAAGTCAAAAATGTACAAACATTCAGCTTTTAAATTTACAAGATGTTAATTGATGGACTGGAGTCATGTTGATTACTGTACTTGTGGATTATTGTGATGTTTTTATTGTCTGTTTGAACTCTCATTCTGACGGCACCCATTCACTGCAGAGGATCCAGTACTAAAGTCCTAAATTTCTCCAAATCTGTTCCGATGATGAAACAAACTTATATACATTTTAGAAGGCCTGAGTGCAAGTAATTGTTCAGCAAATTTACATTTCTGGGTGAACTAGCCCAACTTAAGCAACATTTTTAAAATGAGAAATGATAGCTGAGGCATTCCATATAGCTGTTAAACAATGTTCATTTTTAATATTTCAACTGGGACAAACTTATAAGCACCACGTTATTGTCTACCAATCCTAGTTTAGGCATTGTTTCTCAATATATCACAAACCTATCACTACTGAATCAGGTGGGCTGATTGTTCTGTATGAAACTGAGACCTAAATAAATTATATGGCTGATGTAAGATTGCATCTTCTCTTTAAGCTCAGATGAAGCAGTTCTACCCCTCTCCTCAGCAACACCTCCACCCTCCCTGCACCGTCACAGCCCGAACAGCACAGAACGCGTAGGTGTTGCTCTCGTGCAGCAAATGCATGTGATCCGAACCCCTGGTTATCTACCGTCAGGAGAGATCAACATCGCTCCTGGTTAACACACTGAGAAAGGCATGTTCTCCTTTCTTCATCTTGTGGAAGGCCTTTCGCATCCTCCTCTTACTCTAGGCCATGAAAGAGGGAAGGAGTTTGGGAATGGTATACCTCCCTCACACTGGCTTCTCAGGGGATGAAGGATCCCTGCTGCGTGTTCCTCGTGTGGGAGGTTGGAGGAGCAACTTTTCTAGCATTAATTAGCTAATTATCATGGTTAATAATTGGAAGAAGGATTCATTTTTGACAAGGCCTGTGTATTTCTTCTTAATGTGCGTCTTTTATTTGCTTTGAATTATTGAGTTCACCTCAGTTTCATGTTATTTTTCGTAACAGCATAATCTGAACTGAACTGATTATTTATGAATAAACATATTTCACTCATTTGACAGCTTTTATTTGTTATTGTTTGGTATTCTATGAGATGTTCTACTAAAAGTGTTTCATAATCCACCCCAAAAGATTTTAATTAGTTTTTAGACATACTTTTCTGATATAAGCATGTTTTAAATGCTAATTCTACGGTCAATTAGCCATTAATGCATGTTTAATGAAGAGTTTGCTATTGGTAATGCATTCCTGATAAGCGCTTAATTCAGCGTATCATGTTCTGAATCATTACTGCAAGCAAGGATAAGAAAAACTATGTCTTCTGTTTGCCCTCCAGGACCTGCTGAATGATCTCTCTGTGAAAATATACTGTATATAGTCAAAAGTCTGATTGCACAAATGAATTCTCTAGCTAGCTCAAAACTTGAATTAGAATTTTCCCTCGAAACTAAAGTTACAGTATTAACCTTTTATTCCTATAGCTGTTGGGTGAACAATAAATAAACAATAAAACAATGCAAAGACATTGTCAGCCGAAGGTATTTTTTAAATGTTTACCTTCAATTTATTTTTGACCACTTGCCTTGTATAGAGTGACAACATGCCATTTTTTTCTTCCTCTGCAATAACGGTGAAAAAGTTCAACAGCTTTTTTTTGTAGGCAACACAGAAACAACAAAAATAATTTTCTGTGTCTATGTGTGTTAGCATACACCCGAGCGCTACACAGCAGCGCCACTGGCCTGGGAAAGAGTTCGAGACCATAAATAGCGGCACTTCTCTGCTAGATATCTGGCATAATAGAAAAGCAAATCACTTCTCAGCCTCTCAGCCAGCAGCTGTGTCAAAAGCAAAAGATGATTTCTATGTAAGAGCTACAATATGTTCCCTTGTGTTGTTGTGAACCATCCAGCATAACCACATCAAAGACGACAGAGTTGACCCACTGGAGGTAGAAGGACCATGCCATACATTAATGCTAAGGTCAACTCTCTACTGGTCTTACTGTCAGCACCCAAATCACTGGTTGGTCTTAGATGTGGAAAGGTTCTGGATGAATGCACTGCATACCTTTGGGATTAGGTTGAGTGGTATGCTTTTCTGCTGTGTCTTTATCTGTAAAGTATAGCACATAGAAAAGCACATAGAAATTCAATATTTACTTCCTACTAACACATCAGTGTTTTCAATTAACTTTCTTCATCTCTGAACATTTTCTGGTGAAATTCCCATTACTTTATGAAATACCTTGTGGCAGTAATGTATTTAGTACAATCTCCAATCATCGAGTTCTTAAAGACATGCAGCTGCAGTTTTAAGCATTTAAATAGTTATAATAGTTGAATTTAGCATAGTTTTAATCAATTTAGATGTACAATTTACTACCTGATCTCATGAGGAAAACGTCCCTTTGTGAACTTTTTCGCAAGACGCGAAATAAATACCAATAAGTACATCTACGGTGGCCCAGTAGTGCACAACACAATGCAATTTAAAAAGCAAACATAAGCTCACAACTAGGGCTGTCAATAGATTAAAAAATTTAATCGGATTAATCACAGCCTTTTTTGCGTGATTAATCGCACACTTATCATGAAATTAAGCATATACCAGCAAAGTAAACCAAAGGATTGAAGGGTGATTCTCACAAAACCGTATTTTCTGAAAGCTTATTTCAAGAAAAATTTAGATATCTTTTCAAAAAAGGACACTTGGAGACTCCAAAAGGACACCAAAGAACCAAATGATATAAGAAGTTCATATAATTGATACATTTGTGCACACTGACTAAACACAGCAACATACACAAGACAAATCAAAACATTATCCTGAATGTGTGTGGAAACAACGTGAATGTACTGAAATGTGTCTGTGCATGAATACAACATATGATCTGTGCGTCAAGAGCGCTCAAACACGGTGTATCATACTCACGTGTGCTTACGACCCCTGTACGTCACCGCAATCGTCTTTACCTTGATTGCAATCCTCAACCATCAAAACTCAAACATCAAAAGAAGCTGGTTTGCTTTATCCAGCCGAGAAAATGTACAGGGGTGGGATGTTTTGACGTTACGTTCAGTCTGTATTTCACAATGTGCGATGCGTGAGTGAGCTCTCGAGCTTGTGTTTTAAAGCGAAACACACTGGAATGAATAATTCACTGAAAACGCAATGAGTATCTATTCTCTCCTCCATCTCTGATGTAATCAGCCTGGTTTTCTTTACATTAGCCCTGTTTTGGACTGATTGCTTGAATGGATTCGCTTGTTGGATCACAGTAACAAGCGAAACGTTTCCCGGAGTTTAACAGCTTAAAATGATCTAATTACAAACAGAGAAGCAAAATCGGGGAAAATAATGTTTAGCATAGAAATTGTGTTTCAGTAATTTTGCATTAATTGCGTTAAATTATTTTAACGCGTTAAGGGTTTTTGAATTAATCGCATGCGTTAACGCGTTAACGTTGACAGCCCTACTCACAACACAACGAAATTAAAAAAGCAAACATAAGCTCACAACACAACGAAATAAAAAAATCAAACATAAGCTCACAACACAACGAAATTAAGCGACAACACAACGGAAATGCTTCCGACCTCTAGGGGGCAGTTGGTGTACAGAAAAGGGCAATTGTGCGCGTGTCACGAGTA
Source organism: Tor tambroides (assembly GCA_021397915.2). Classification (NCBI taxonomy): domain Eukaryota; kingdom Metazoa; phylum Chordata; class Actinopteri; order Cypriniformes; family Cyprinidae; genus Tor; species Tor tambroides. Next base: position 6,285 of record JAFVLL020011809.1, read on the forward strand.
TTCGTGGGCGCCCCCGGGCGGTCCAGTGTTTCCAGGGTCATGGTTTGCATTCGCAGGTAAAATTGCAGAGCCAAATGGGTTGCCTTTTTTTGAGCTACTTTTATAAATGTACCGCGGCCGCCTAAAGTGAAGATAGATCCTTATACTAATGTGTATAATACTTGGAATATATACCTGAATATATACCTGGCAACTTAAGAACGGAGAGACAGATGTCACAAACTATTACATGACATGAGTTTCACCCACAGCATAAGATGTTAAGGCTTTTACACAGCAGAAATATACACGACAACAGCCAAAGCATGCATGTCTCTTATAAGGCGGCATGTTCCGCGTGTCTCTGTTTATATAAATAGCACAGTTTTTTCTACTACACAAACTCAAACACATGAATCTCACGGTGATTTCAGCATCACACTTTATCAACTGTATTACCTCCAGAGCCAAAACATATCAGAATATTCAGTAAAAACACGTTGTTCATTTAAAAATCGATTACACATATTAAGATCAATTTTGTGGCATCTCGAGGAAGGATCGGTGTTTCACTGCCAACACTGCTCCCTAGCGGTCGGGAGAATTTCTGTTGTGTTGTGAGCTTGTGTTTGCTTTTTAATTTCATTGTGTTGTGAGCTTATGTTTTCTTTTTTAATTTCATTTTGTTGTGCACTACTGGGCCACCGTACATTTCACTGCAGTTTCCAACAGAAATTAACACGAGAGGTCGGTAAAACAGCAAGCACTTGTAATCGTTTTCCCACACAGTTATGATTACAGCTCCATATGTTTTGCTTTCAGGATGTAACAAGCTTGCTCGGTAGCTCAGCCGGCACAGAATTGGATTTAGGCTGCAGAATGCTTGGGTATGAATCCTGTCAAAAACATGACTCATGATGAAAGATAAGAGATTGAAAAATAAGCTAAAACAGCATTTTACATCAGCTTTTACAAACAGCTTTTACATCACATTAGTTTTTGTTCATATTATCAGGTAGGTTTAGGTGTAATGCAGATGGTAGATTATTTTAAAACGTCACAGTCACTCAACGTGAGGTCACTCATACCATATGTACATTCATCCGCAGGGTTGGGAGGGTTAATTTTAAAATGTACTCCGTTACAGTTACAAATGAGTTCATTAAAAAAGTATTCAGTAACGTAATCCAAGTACGACAATATAAAAGTAATGTAATCTGATTACTTTTGGATTACTTCAAGTTACATATGTAAATAAAGTCAGAAAAGCAATATCAAAGTACTTTTATGACTTTAAAATGAAAATGAATAAAAACTATAGTAAAACTATCTGAAACTATTTAAAAATGTGTCTTGTTTCACCATCTAGGTATTACAGCCCATATATATATTTATATAAAAGGCTATGCAGACATCTAGTGGCTATACAGTTTAGCAATTTTATTTTTATTTATTACTATTTTTTTTATTTCTTTAACATGTGCAAGGAAAAAAATTTATATAGTTTATACATAACATTAAAAAATTTACACCATATACATATTAGTCTATTTTAAAATAAGCTTACATGTTGAAACCTATATGAAATGCTATGATCTTTCTTTATTTCATTGACTGATCCTGGGTGTGGGGACTCTGTTAATTTCTACATTTTCCAGCTCTTTTTCTGCTAGAAAACTTACACACAACTGCAGTGATGCACACCATGTAATTTTGAATCACTTACAAACACTAAATTTTGGCTAACATGATTTCCATGCAAGTCATACAGCAAATGTTCAAGTTGGTTGAGTAGCTTACTATGTTTGTTAAAGCAAGAGTCTTCATGCATAGCTGTACAATGTTATTTCCTTTATCCTATTTGAAAACAAAATAACTGTGAAATTTCCAGACATGAAAATGTTTTTCCCAGCAGGAAGCATTGTAATTAATTTACTGTAGCAGCGTCTCATCGCGCTTTTGAGGAGAGTAATTGTAGACGGGTGTTATTTGTGCACGCGCCAGCAGGTGCCTCACGTGTGTCAATAGAACCAGGAACTACTGTATGATGAAGGAGCGCTAAATATAGCGTTATTATGTAAAAATACTCATTTATTTAATTTTAAATGAAACAATTGTAATCCTGATAGTATTCCCACTTTTTACAAAATGTAACCGTAATCTGAATACTTTGTGTTTTTGATGTAACTGTAACGAGTTACAGTTACTAGATTTTTGTATCCTGATTACGTAAAGACGTTACATGTATTCCGTTACTCCCCAACCCTGTTCATCTGTTCGGGGGAAAAAAACGAACACTCTTTTAGCGCCACCCAGTGGACATTTCACATTAAATGTCACGAAACGTACATGGCGGTATGTATGTCTTGCGAAAAAGTTCCCACAGGTGAGATCAGAGATCAAGTTGACAATTTATGTATTTTATACTTTTTCTGTAAATTACATAATTTCACCAGTAGGTAGCGACAAGTGATTGTCTTTATGAGAGACTCATTCAAAACCAGTAGGTGGCGACAAGTTATTGTCTTTATGAGAGACTCATTTCAAACTCAGATTCATTCAGGAACTAAAAAAATGCTTCTTAATTGCCTGAATCATTCATTCAACCACATTGTTCAAAACACTGGTTCATTCAGGAACGAAACAAGTGACTGTCCTTTAGAGTGAGTCATTGAATCATTTACTAAATGGTTCATAAAAAATGTAATTCATTCCAGAACAAAACACCACTACTATGTGTTGCTGTGGCTTTGTTGAAAATGAAAATACACACACTACTGTATGTAGCCTGTATGTGCTTAACAGAACAGAATGAGACATTCAAATCTTGTTTGCAGAGCACCTCACTGAGCGTAAAAGGTTCCGAAGCATTTATTCATAATTAAAATATACTGACCCCATGACATTCAGCTGGATTCTCATGAGCAAATCTAATTTTCTAGCGATAATGATTATGATAGTGTAAGCAGATGGTGGTTGGTGTATTTATATGCAATCATCTATGTTTTGGGGGCAAAGGAAATTAAGATCCTTTTCTTTGTGAGACAATGAGTAGGAGGTTGATATTATCTCAGAAAAAAAATTATCTTTTGTTTGAAGCAATTCAAAATCTTTTGTGAAGAAGACGTCAGTCTCAGTAATGACAGATAAGCGTCATAACATGGGTTGAAAAGATATAACAAATATTCAAAAATAAAAGAGCAAAACAAACACACCAAGACGTACTGACGTTCAGTGTGCTTTTTATGTGTTATAACTGTGTTCCTTTAAGTGATTTGTTTCTGCGCATTACATGACACTGACAAAACACAAAAACAATCTTGTTAATATGAGTTCTCATGCTGGCATTCCATTTAACCAGAAAATGAGTTGCAGACAGAGATAATTTCTTTCTTTTTCAATTCTCTTCACAATAATTCATAAGTTTGGGTTCAGAAGCCACTGGCAAATGATTCTGAACAAAAATACTGAAATATTTAAACAAAGAGAACAGGCTTGGTGAGTTATGCATTTTAAATGCCTTACATACTTTCAGAACAGCATGAGAGTCTTTGCTTAAATAAATTTTCCTTTCAGAGATACATTTCATTTGGTCAGCAACAGGACATAAGACTTTGTCTGAAAGGTTCAGAAAATCTGTACAAAATGTTTTGGTCAAAGTTAACTTAAAATATTATACATATGAGAACATAAAGTGCATTTTTTATACTTATGAAATATGTTTAGCAATTTTATTTTTTACATTCATATTCACTAATTTTAATAGTACTATTTCATTCTGCAATCTAAAAACAGCCAGAAACCTTTAATTATGATTGTGATTTTTTTTCTATAAGTAACATGGAAAGAAGAACAACATCTGCTGTGAACAAAAATAAATAAAATTTATACATTTAAAAAAAAATTACTAAAAATATAATGTGTTCATCTCATGCAATACACATAATCAGTTTAAATAAGTATAATAACAATATAAAAACTTTATTTTTGAAACAATATGCTTTATAAATGACTTTACCCAAGAAAAAATATTTCTCAATTCATATTTTAGAAACTCACAAGGGAATCATAATTAAGGGGTCTCTGGCATCAGAAAGTTTGAAAACTTATCTATAGTATATCTAGTTTTGTCAATGGACTCCCCTGTAATGGATATCAGAGCAGTTCTCAAGATTTCTGCTCAGTTTCTTTCTAAAGCTAAAGCAAAACCCTCCTTACCAAAGCCCAGACTCCAAAACACTGCAAAACACTCAGACACAGACAAAATCGGCCATGATCCTTTCGGTTCCGGCCTTGAGACTGTTGGAAGTCTTAAAGTCTCCTTTAGCCTTTCAAGAAGCAGTGCAGGAATGAGACGAGCAAAGTGGTTTGTTGTCTGCCTTGCTTGTCTTCACTCCATTAATCTATGTAACAGCGCACTCCTGATCGCAAATGACCCTTCAACTTCAAGGTGACATTCTGAGGCAGAATGCCCTTGTGGTTTCTGTTCCAAATCTCTGTCAATGGTGTCCACTACAATCTGCTCTGTCTCAATCTGAAGTAGTGAGTAAACCCATCCTCCATTAACTCAGTCTGATGCTTCAGTCTTAGCCCCTAGTTCTCCTCCATCTCCTCCACACAGAATCTAGTGATTATCACAGCACAACTGGAACACAGTGGTGACAGTTTGGGGGTGACTCATTCTAAAAGCAAAACAATTATAGAAAAAATGACATAAAAAGGATGAGCAAAAACCTTGTGAATAGGAAGAGAGAGAGAAAAAAACTGCTACTGAACTATACCATGTATGAAGAGTTTGTGAATGCTACCAATTTATTTTGTGAATGCTACCAATTTATTTTTATTTTTTTTGTGAAAATTAATGGTGAAGACAACATATATTGTTATGCATATAACAACCAAAAACCGTGATTAATTTTGTAATAGAAATTTTAGCATTTTCAGCATTTATTTGAAGTGGAATTTTTTATCACTTTATCACTTTAATGTATATAAAGCATCCATATATATTAGGCAAACCTGGAATGGCACTGAAACAGAAAGATACTCTGCTCATTGCATTCTCTGGTACTAAGATGTCCATGGGCAGAAATATTTGAGGAACCACTTCCTGCCTAAAAAGCGTTGGCAATCCTGTATGTGACAAGAATAATAACAGTTTCTGCACTGATCATTCAGAATTAGCATTGCACTAATGTAGTCCTATGCTGATTATGGCAGTACCTGGAATGCTGATAATATGATGTTCTCTCTGAAGCTTTCATTAAGAAAATAACCACTCATGAGACAGAATTGCATATTTACGGGGCTGCTTAACTTATTAACAGTTTATTTGGCTCTATTAAACCCATTTTAATCTGTTTTTATGTGTGCTATGGTGGTCGATGTGTACGATCAAAGTGATGCTGATGAGGAACTGGCTGACTCTGTTGTTTTGGAAAACCTGAAATATTTATCATGCATTTACTAATTCCACTTAAGCTTGTAAATGTTTAATGTTTTTTTTTTTTTACACACATCTGAACGACGAGATAAGTGTAAAACCCTGTTTTTGTGTGCTCAAGTGTAAGCATAACCTCAACACACTGTTCCAAGGAGATGTGCTTAACATAACTTACTTAAGTAGGACATGTTCCTAGATCAACGTTCTTACTGGTCCTGGAACTACATTACTATCGACCAATTAGATTTTAGAAGTAGACAAGCGGTTCCGAACCAGACATGACGAGATTAAGCAATGCGATAAAGGCTATATCTTTTATGTAAATCAGCTGTCCTAAGCAGCAGCAATATGACCTGCCAGGGTAAAATATACCGGTAACATTACTATAAGATCCTAGCTAAGCTAACATTGGTCTATGCATTAACATTGAACAATACATTAGGTTTACGTATTTATTAATCTTTGTTAATGTTAATTAATAAAAATACAACTCTTTACTGTTAGTACTGTTAGTTCATGATAGCTCAGCACTTGTTCACCCATGGACCCTCTGCAGTGAATGGGTGCCATCGGAATAAGAGTCAATCACAATTGTCCACAAGTAATCCAAATAACTATAGTCCATCAGTTAACATCTTGAGAAGCCAAAAGCTGTGTGTTTGTAATAAACAAATCCATCAAAACATTTTTAACTTCAAAATGTTGCTTCCAGCTAAAATACCTCCATTATATTGCTTTCTCCAGTGAAAAGGCAATCTCGTCTGAATGAGGAGAGAAATATGCACAGATCATCACTGTTTATATGTGAAAAAGCAGTTCAAATTGATGTTAATTGATAGACTGGAGTTGTGTCAATTAATTGTGGATTACTTATTGTGATGTTTTTATCAGCATTTGGATTGTCATTCTGACGGCACCCATTCACTGCAAAGGACCAACTGGTAAACAAGTGATGTAATGCAAAATTTCTCCAAATCTGAAGAAACAAACTCATCTACAACTTTCAGCAAATTTAAATTTTTGGGTTAACTATTCCTTTAACTAAAGTTAACAATTAAAAACCTTACTGTAAAGTGTTACCAGTATATCAGTAGTTACCAAAAGTTTTCCAAAATGTGTTGTTTTTTTTTTGTTTGTTTTTTTTGTATGCAGTTTTGGAATGCTATTACAGGGTAGGTAAATTATGACAAATTTTATTTTTTGGGTGAACTGTCTAAGAGGTAAATGGAAGTTAAATCATGTCTGAAACTGGTTCAATCACACATGGAACTCGACCTAACCTGTAGTAATGTCTGCAAACCTCTATAAATGTTGTTCATATCACCTCCTTACTTTTAAATACCTCACTGAAAGCAAGTAGGTGGCTGCACTAAAGAGAACCAACAGTACTGGAGTGTTTGTGTGGGAGAGACTGGCTTGCCAGCATGTTACTATCGATGGGTACCACAGTGAAGGATTTCCTTAGCTACACATGGTTGCCTAGGACACAGACTGACCTAGACGTTTAAAAATAGCCACCCTCGGTACCGCCACGTTGAAGTGGGCCTTTTCAAGACTTGCCCAGTTAATGAGGTGAAACTCATTGTCTATGTGATTTGCTCAGTCATAACACCTTATACTCAAACTGTTTACCTGAAAAAATGCCAGAGATAAAGTCAGTACAAAGTGGTCTATCTGAGAAAAAGAGAGTACAACCTGCTGTCAAAGCTCCAGAACTTGCTGCCTTTTAAATGACTTTCGGCTCACGTTATCTTGGCCACATCACTGACTAAATCTTTGTTATCAAAGAAGGTCATAACAAAGACGTGCATAGGAGGACAATCGATTCAATGCAAAGTTAATTTTACCCCTTTTGGTACAAGCTTCAGCAGAAAGTGTATCACTGCATCTTCATTTTCTTTGCTACTGAGGTGTCATGTTATAAAGACATTCACAGGAGACGTATTTTGTGACATCAAAAGCATTTTAGTGGAGAGAGAACAGCTATTTTTATTTGCCTGAACCTGGGATCAAGAGAATTCAGAATTCAGACAATGTTATATGCAGGGCCCTTGTGATTTCCTAGCACGCATTACTGGCAATTCTCTTCAGATGTGCCAGAGACAGATTTCAGCCTCTTATCTAATGTCAAGAGAAAGCTTGTGGCTGAGCTCATACAGCTGGAGATGCGTATGCAGATAGGAAGAGTTTGTTCCATTAAAAAATGTCCCCTCCTACTCCGCTGCTAGAGACTAGTGAGGATCTTTTGAAGGTGCTGGATGGCCATTGAAAAGGACAATTTACATAGTCTATTAGAATATATGCCAAAACAACTAAAGGTATAAGGTATGATAAAAATCTACAGGTGCATCTAAGAATATCGTGAAAAAGTAAACTTATTTCAAAAATTGAAACTTTCATATATTCTAGATTCATTACATGTAAAGTAAAACATTTAAAAAGTTTTTTTGTTTTAATTTTGATGATTAGAACTTACAGCTCATGAAAGTCAAAAATCCAGTATCTCAGTCAAGATCAATCAAAGAATTTGCAAAACAGAAAAGTTCAAGTTATGTAAAGTTATGTTTAAAATTGTGTTCATTTATGCACTCAATACTTGGTCAGGGGTCCTTTAGCACAAATTCCAGCATCAGTGAGGTGTGGCATGGAAGCGATCAGCCTGTGGCACTGCTGAGGCACTATTGAGTCTTCAGCTCATCTGTATTGTTGGATCGACTGTTTCTCATCTTTCTCTTGAAAATATCCCATAGGTTCTATATGGGGTTCAGGTCAGGCATGTCCATGTGCCAATCAAGCACAGTAATATCATGGTCAGCGAACCACTTGAAAGTGGTTTTGGCACTGTGGGCAGGTGCTAAAGTCCTGCTGGAAGAGGAAATCAGCATCTCCATAAAGTTTGTCACCAGACGGAAGCATAAAGTGCTCCAAAATCTCCTGGTAGACGGCTGCATTGACTTTAGACTTGATAAAACACAATGGAACAACACCAGCAGACTTCACAGCACCCCAAATCATCCCTGTCTTCAGAAACTTCACACTGGACTTCAAACAGCTTGGATTCTGTGCCTCTCCAGTCTTCCTCCAGACCTTGATTTCCAAATGAAATGCAAAATTTTACTTTTATGTGAAAAGAGGACTTTGGACCACTGAGCAACAGTCCAGTTCTTTGCCCAGGTAAGATGCTTCTGACATTGTCTCTGGTTCAGAAGTGGCTTGGTAGCCCTTTTCCTGAAGACGTCTGAGCGTGGTGACTCTTGATGCATTGACTCCAGCTTCAGTCTACTCCTTGTGAAGCTCTCCCAAGTGTTTGAATCGGCTTTGCTTGACATTATTCTCAAGCTTGCAGTCATCCCTGTTGCTTGTGCACCTTTTCCTACCCAATGTCTTCCTTCCAGTCAACTTTGCATTTAATATGCTTTGATACAGCACTCTGTGAACAGCCACCCCTTTCAGTAATAACTGTGACTTACCCTCTTTGTGGAGGGTGTCAGTGATTGTCTTCTGGACCACTGCCAAGTCAGCAGTCTTCCTCATTATTGTGGTTTCAAAGAACAAGAGATACCCGGAATTTATACTGTAGGGATGGTCATTTAATGAAACTCAAATATAAATATTCTAATATTTTGAGATACTGGATTTTTGACGTTCATGAGCTGTAAGCTCTAATCATCAAAATTAAAACAATTTTTTTTTAAATGTTTTACATATAATGAATCTAGAATATATGAAAGTTTCACTTTTTTAAATGTTACAAGAAAAAATTAATTTTTTCATGATATTCTAATTTTTTGAGATGCACCTGTATATAATAAAAATAAAACATTATGAACCTCAAAGACAAAGATGTTAAAGGACTAGTTACAAACAAAAAACAAACAAAAAAACATATAAATAAACTGTGGTTTAAAAGTTCAGTAAGATTTTATTTATTTTTTATTTTTTTGAACCTGTGATACTTTTTCAGGATTCTATGATAAATAAAAAAGTTACCAAAAAAAGAGAAAGAAACAGCATTTATTCAAAACAGAAATTTCCCTTTGATCGTTCAAAACAATTTTTTTTTCTTCTTTTTAAGAAATTAATACTTTTATTTAGCAAGGACATGTTCTTGTGATAAAAATGATAAAAAGATTTCTATTTTGTTCTTTTTAACTTCAACTACAAGTCAAAACATTTTAAACAGATAGTTTATCCAAAAATTTTAATGAATTAGGAACCACAAAGTCAAAGATTTTGAAGGAATAATTCATCCAAAAATTAAAATAATAAAAAATGTATAATGTATAAAAAATACAAATTAAGGACCACAAAAATTAAATAAAAAACTATAAATCATAGAGAAAAGATTTCAAAAATTAAAGTACAACATATATAAATACAGAACCACCAAGACAAAGGATTTCATATTGTTCATCCAAAAATTTAAATAATAAATACGTACCACAGAAATGAAATAAAAGTGTAGAAATTAAATTTAAAAATAAGAACCACAAAGAAAAGGATTTCAAAAATTAACTTAAAAATGTATAAATAAAAATAAACTTAAAAAATAAACATTTAGTTAATCCAAAAATGAGAATTAAAACATGCATAAAAATACAAAGATGAAGACTTTAAAGAAAAAGTTAAAATAAAACAAATGCAAATTAAAACATTGAATTTACGTTTATATTTCCAATAGGAGAGTAAATATTGCTAACTCCCCACATTTTCTCCATTTGATATATCACCGTAAAGACAGCTATTGAAAAGCACGTCTCCCCTTGACAGACTACAATGACACCTGTCATTTGTCTGAGAGCACCTACCTGTCTGACTCTGTAAACCGTAGGCCACCGACAGAGGAAGCTGAAGGGTGACGCTCAGTTTGATGCTATCAATCACACCTCAGCTTTCACACGGGATCATTGATTTTCATTGCTGGGCTTGACATTAGCTCGACACATCAGCCAAGCTAATGCAGGCCCGTTTCGACATCAACTGCATCATGTTGTCACCGCTTTTAGCGGTGCGGCAAGTAACAGATCAACATGATAAGTAGAATGATCTCACATTTTAATGTAGATCTTAAAGCTCCATTAATTACAATTATACCATCAACTGTAGTTTAGGGACACGAGGGACACAAGGAACAGGGATGATTAATGCTAATTTATCAGCCCTATTCAGCGTCTGGCTGCTAGCTGACTCATGTTCTATAGAGCCATTAAAATTAAATTATATGGCGCTTGAGACCCGTTTTCTGCATTGAATATTATGAAGTTGGCTATTTCAGCTTCACACAATTAGATTGATGAGCAAAGCTGATTTCTCATGTGGACAAAAATCAAGCGGCACTCAATGCGCTTTGGTAATCATGGTCAGTTATTAGGAGTATTCAAATTTCTGAAGCACCATTACAGCATCATATCACACCGTAAGCAAACCACACTGTTATTTTCGGTGCAAATCTATTCAAGCCTCCTGTTCAACCCTGCCGTTCACATAATCACGCATCGCCTCTTAACACAAGCCCTCTGAATAATTTGATCATCTCACACTGGCCATTTCTTACCCTTCCAATAAGCCTGAACACCCTCGGGCAGTCACTGGCCAAGGCCAAGCTTGAATCGCTCAGTGAATGGAGTGACCGCTGACTTCAAACTGACAAGCAGATGTTGGCTGACGGCTGCTTTCCTTATTCAATACCTCCTTAGTAATCCTCCACTCCAGCCTCAGGGAGAAACTCTTCCCATCTGAAATTTGCCTGTTTGTTTTTGCCATGTCCTTCACTAGTGACTATCCTGAGCTGTTACGTGAAATATAGCAGAAAAAAGTGTGTTAGAAATACACAATGACAGTGTTCATATATTTAGCATCAATAAATCTAATTTGCTTTTATATTTTATCTACATACTAACTAAATATTGCTTGTTCCTGCATGTTCATACTTTTTAACTAAATAAATGTAATTGTTTTCTAAGTGAACAGATTTATGCGGATTCTAAACAATTTGATAAAATATATTATAAATATGATAAAAAATCACTCTGCAAAAAGAGATTGCATATATGCAAATCTGCCAGCATGCAATATCTGCTTCTTACCCGTTTCATTCATGTATGACTGACAAATATGCACAATTTTAAACTTATTATTATTAAAATTACTTATTAAACTCATAAACTTGTTTTATATATTATAAACACTGTGAAATCCAAATGAGTGGACATTTTATGTAATTCAAATACACAAATTTTAGTTTTGGGCCCAAATATTTTTGAGTGAATTTTCAAATTATATAAAAAACAAAATAAAAAAAAATACACAGAGAGAGAATACAATGAATCTTTTGAATGGATATTAATAGAAAAAAAGTTGCTTTTTGGGTCCAGATTCTGCAGTAACAACATCTACCAACAGGGGCAAACTGGGTCATGCTAACCAGCCAATCTTGAACCCTTGTGAATACCCTTTGCATGAACTCTCTGTTATTGACGGCCTTTCCACAGACAGTTTGTCTCAGATTGATGCACAAACATAGAGTTGATCAATACTCAGAGCAACTGTAGCAGCACATTTAAACCAAACAATAAAATATTTCTTCTCTAAGCATTAGTAAATCAAGCACATGAGCTGCAGTGCAAAATGTGCCATTCATTCTGAGTCCAGGAGTGAATGACAAGTGACAGCCAAGTTTCATCATGAAATGAGCTCTCCCCGGCCTTATCAGTGCAACCGAACCAAGTGAAAATTTGATTTAGATGTATATTCACCACGGTGTATGTGTTATCAAAATATAGACTGAGCATGTAAACACCACTGACTGATACATACAGATTTGACAGGTCTTGATAAGTTTGAATTCAGAAGACAGAATCGCTGCTAGTTTTGTAATGGCAGTAGACTGATGAACTGCTGGGATTTCCATATCTCTTCCACAGGTAGGGTTTCATGGTATAGTGGTATAAAAAAAAGTATCAGTACGAAACCAACAGTTATTCATCGCAAGAAAGCAAAGTTACTGTTTACAATGTAAAAATACATGAAAGCCTGTTTTTAGAATTAAAATTGAAATAGAATTAAAATATATATATGAAAAAATGTACACTGTCCCTTTTTTAAATATGAACAATGATTTAATTGTTTATTTAATTGTTTATTCTTTATATAAACAATTATTTAATTGTTCATTTTTAGTTATTATGTTGACACATTTTCCATGCATACAATCATTTAATGATTTACAGTCAATAATTCTATGACTCGGCATAATTTAAAGGAATATTTCACTCAAATTCTGTCAGCATTTACTCATTCTTAAGTTGTTCCAAAGTTGTATGAGTTCCTTTCTTCTATTGAACACAAAAGAAGATATTCTGAAGAATGTTGGTAACCAAACTATAGAAGTCAATGGCTACTAGCAATTTCAAAATATCTTCTTTTGTGTTCAACAGAAGACAGAAATTCATACAGGTTTGGAACAACTTGAGGATGAGTAACTGATGACAAAATTTTCATTTTTGGGTGAACTATCCCTTTAAAGTGATCCAGTAAATGTTTCCATTACATGCAAAGCTATTACATCCATTCAGTAGCAAATCCTACTCAAAGATACCACAGCTTATTGATTCTGCACCATCTCTAAAGTTAGATATCCAGCAGGTGGGCATAAACATCTAAGGCTACCGTAATCAGTCAAAATCAACGTGGTTTGGCAAAAAAAAGAAAAAGAAAAGAAAATTGCAATGAGCCATTGTCTCTCCCCGGGAAATGATTGCAATCCGTAACAGGTGAGCAGGAAGGAAAAGCAAGCTGAGGATGAGATCAATACGCAGATGAAAGAACAAGGTCTGAGAGCAATCAGGTGTAGCCAGGCTCACAGTCAGCCAGAAAAAGAGTGAAGCCGGAGGGCCGTGCTAAAACCTTTTCACCTTTCTGTAGGGCTGGACAAGGATCCAAGCATAGAGCGACAGGACCTTTGCCTGTCTCTTCAGGGTATTAACTGCGTTTTGTGATGGTGATGATCTGCCGCACTGACTAATCCCCACATTCTTTCATATAATTGTTACCTATAATCCACGGGATTTTAAATGGCACATGGAGAATTAGGTGCAGCTAAAGCGACCTGCTGTGTTGGGGGAAATTGACCGTCTATCCACAATTTTCTCCTAGGCCTTTAATTTACTGTGTAAATGTTGTGCTACTGGAGTGGTGGTATACGGGGAAGGCGGATGAAACACTGAGAGAACCAGATCTGTACCTCTGCAAGCTCTTTCCACAGAAATCTATACATTTGTTTACCTGTATTACAGTTTATTCAGTTTATCATATTCAGAATAACCAAAACAAAAATGAAGACCTCTTTCAAGACAACAATCGATGGCATATTAAATGTGCTAGCCACCATAATTATTGAGCAGCCCAGCAGGAATTCTGGTGCCACAAACAAGTGATAACGAGAGAGAGTTTGTCCCAGGTTGACAATGGTTTTGGCACATCCTGTGCATAACAATGATTAAGCTCTATTTTTCTAATCCACCATCACAGCATGAACTTGAATAATAATGGCTTGATTTAATTGCAGGTAAATTACACACAGTATTTCCTGTCCATTACAAGAAAAGCTGGTTTGGTAGTTAGCTGATAATGGTTTTGCATTTATTAATGTACACAAATGATGTATGCCATTAAAGATAATTACAGGGATAAGTAAAGCAGAGAACACAAAATCAATTACAAGTTGTAGAGTGTGCTGCATCATAATAAAGTATAATTATAATAATCACTTTAAAAATAATGTGTGTGTATATATATATATATATATATATGGCAATATAATTATTAATAAGTACTAAACAAATAAGGTGTCTTTAGTAATAATTAACTGAATTAAAAACATAGACATTATTTTTTTTTTTAAAAATGCAAATGATCTTTAAATAGAGGAAATAATTCTCTGAATGGCAGTAAAATGGGCACCACTCATATTAGGATTATAATATAAGGTCTCATTTTTTAACATTAGTTAATGAAGTAACTTTCATGAACAATACATTTTTTTTAAAATTATTTATTAACCGATTAACCTGTTAAGGTTAGTACATAAAATATACATGTTCATTTTAGTGCACAGTGCATTAACCATTGTTAACATACACGTTTGGTCTTAAAAATGTATTAGTAAAAGCTGAGATTAACATCAACTAAGATTAATAAATACTGTAGAAGAACTGGTTCATAGTTAGTTGATGTTAACCTTATTGTAAAGTGTTACCAAGATTATTCCTCACTGTTTGAGATTGTTTAAACAACTTCCAGTGCAACCTGTTGGCAGACTCCTGCTTGATCTTTAATTGATTGTTTTATGTGGCTGACTACAATTTTTTTGAATATAATAATTATTTTCCCCAAAAATTCTACACACTGCTGTGGAAAGGTTACAATGGTTGCTATGTCCCTGTACGTCAAAGGCGACCCATGCAGCACGATGACGCTCTAGAATGCATTTAGCGATTGAGTTTCACAGCCAAAAACCCTCCTACCGGAATCACTGCTGTGGTTTCTGAGTAGGTGTTTATTCATTTTCTAGAGTTTCCACACTATGTAATACAGCAGTGGCCAAACAAAGGAAAGCACAAACAGCAGGATCGGACCTTGATGGGAGAATGGATGCCTTGAGGAGGGAGTTACTGAGTTCTGAACTCATTATAAGATCTCCACTACAACTATTATATGACAAATAGGCAACAATATATACTACTTTTAATATAGATTTTAGAATTTTCCTCTTTTTGTTGTGTAAAACAGTTTCATTTACTAAGGTGGATGGTGTAAAGGCAAGCTGCAGAAAATAAAAATGCAATTTGCTTTGTTGGCTGAGCCGGTCCTATCACAGTTGTGCAAATAACCTGCCTGACAATGTTATTGTATGTGCGGCATTTCAAGAAAATGAAATTGTCATGGACAATAAATGAGATACTGGGAGATGGAGAGACACGGTGTCACAGAGCACGAGATAATAGATTAATGCAAGCATATTTAAATGTTTCTCGCACTTTGCATTCTGACAACTCATAAAGCCCATGCAATAAACCAAAATGAAAAGATAGGAAGATTACAATAAGTTAAATATTTCATGTTAATTGACTTCCATTCGTGCTATTGCGAACGCCAAATTCCTCTGAGAAATGAAACATTTTTGTTACCTCTTTAGGCTGAATATGCAAATAAAATCATGTGAATATGCATGAATGGGTTTGTTGCGGAGGTCACGACCTTTCAGGTTCCATTCAGATGCCAGTCTGAAAGAAGGCCAACATTCCAAACTTAACCTTTAGACCTTGAAAGCTTTTTAACACTCTTGAATATTGTTGTTTGCTGTGAATTGTAAGAAACATCTCCCTTAAGGCTTTAAAACAGCCCTTAAGACACTATTAGGTGACATATCGATCGATAGCTGCTGTTTCTTCAGGTGGTTGTTTGGCCGCTACTCATTATCCAACAATTCTCTCTCATTCTCAGAGCCCTGGGCAGTAATAATTGAAAGTGAATACACACACTGATTTTCAAGGGTGAATCTGATGTATTGGGAACCAAAGACAGAATCGAGCTCCAGAGGAATTTAACATCCATTTGAAGTGATCTGTCGCCGTCGTCCACATTTACATATGATTTCTACTGAAGCGCACATAAATATGGAACAAGCTGCGGCTTTATTTAATTTTTTATTACTACAGTAGATAAAGGCAATGAATTTTTATGATGAACTATTATATCAAGTGCCAACTACTGTGCAAAAAAACAGATATTCTTTTCCTCTGCCGCTTCCTGTCTCATTTTAAGTCTTTTCTTCCTCTGTCTTTCCCCTGAAGCTTTTCTGTGCCTCAGGGGAGATGAAGCTAAAGCATTGGACTCACATCTCAGAGGGATAGCTAGTGGCCCTGCTTTCAACTCAAACCTACAGCCATATGTCACCTATGGGACTAAACTATAACTGTTGAACGAGTGAAGGAGAGAAGTGAGAGTGACTGAGAAATAGAGAAAAGGAGACACTAAAGGAACAAAAGTTCACCCCATAATGAAAAATCTCTCATTATTTATGCGGTTTTATGGAAAATAGCATCATGAAGGTTCTTGAAAAATTCTGTAAAAATAAAATAAAATAAAATAAAACAAATAGCATATGGACAGGTTCAGAATGACAAATAATGATTTAAAAATCATCAAAACAACATTCACTCACCATATTTATTGAAGACACAGGTCCAATACTATTTACAAAGATATCAACATCAATGACTGTCGGTTTAACTGCAGAGAGAGAGAGAGAGAGAGAGAGAGATGACATTAGACTTATTACATTAAACAATTTTTTTTTTAATGAAGAAAGCGTGTTTCACAATACAGTTACTGAATTGTAACACTCTCCATCTGTTTATGTGTCCTGTGTAAAAGCAATTCTATCTTTGACAGTGTTTAATAAGTTTAATGAATGAAGTGTCTGTACACCAAGAGGTTATAAACTTGTGATGTCATTACATTGCATAATATTCTCACCCTGAATTAGGGCTGTGCGATTAATTGAAATCGAATCGCGATCTGAGACGTTGCGATCTGCTAATCGCAAAGCCTGCGATGTGGACGCGATATTACTCTGTTCCAGAGCATATGCGTGACTGCCAGCCTTGAGTGGCATTCTTACTAACCAATAGAGTGAGCGCACCTCCGTTCTCCCCGATCAGCACTGCTCTAGCCAACTGCGTAAACACCCACCATTTAAAAAGGGTCAGATCGAAAGTTAGGCAAATTAAAACTAAAGAAAAACTTATGTAACTTCAGCCTCGAAATGACAGACAACGAACAAAAAAGGTAATTTGCAAGAGCTGCGTCACAATGCATATCAAGAGCTCCCTTATAGGTTCTGCTTTCAGTACTGGAGAATAAAGATACATTTTTAGATGTTTTTATTAGTAGGCTAATATATTATCTTACACATTTTATCTCCCCAACAGATTAATTTGAAATAAGTTTATACTACATGTTCGCTAATTCAGAAGACCACACACAGCCCGTGTCTCTGAATGCTTCTCATACTCGCTCCGCTCTGCCCCACGCTGCGCGTCTCCCGCGTCTCACGGACAAGCCGTTTACACTCGCCGCACACATGCAGCCTGTCTCGTAATGGTCTTTTATACTCACGATCTCGCGCCCGGTTGTGCTCCGCAAGTCTCTCACGAGCGCATCTGGCAATATGGACTAGGCCTGACGCAAGTGCGCAACCTGTGTCAACTCGCGCCTGGCTCCGCGTTTAAAACGAATGTAAATTAAGTCTAAATGCTTGCTAATTTCACTTGGATGAAATGAAACATTCAGCAAATTTTCCACTTGTTTTTAATATCCCAAATACTTAAAAATGAATAAATCAGCCTGTGTAACATGCAATACTTCAATAATTGACTAAAGAAATACAGTTCTTTATTTATAAAAAAATAAACAAATATTTCCTGTGAAATTCAGTAATTCTGTAAAAGTTGTAATACCATTACAATCTTCCCTGCAGAAAACAAACAAACAAACAAACAAACAAACAAACAAACAAAAAATAAAACAAAACAGTAGAACCCCTCCCAAAACACAATAGAAAATTTAATAGATTTAAGGGATATAATGGGAATTGTATTGGTTTTAATTTAAACTATAATGGTGTCTACTAGTATTTTGATGCATTCTGTTGGTGGGATGACACCAATAGAATGCATGATGGAATGCAATAGCAGATGGCAACCAATAGAACAACAGTAATTCCTATTGGAATAATGCCCAAAACAAAAAGGAATTTAATGGTTTTTATGGAAACTATAAGAATTTCTGTGATGGTTTCTATTGTTTTTTTTTTCAGCAGGGTAACGATACTGTGCTGCACATTATTGACAATATTGAGCTGAAGCTTGACTTTGCAAATTTAAAATCGCAAATCAAATCGCAATCGCAATATCTGTCAAAAAAAATCGCAATTAGATATTTTCCTCAAATCGCACAGCCCTACCCTGAATCCAACTGAAATCTTTCTTAAAGGATTTCCTCTTTGAGCAGTTGATTACAATAATCTACAGTTTTAAACATTGGTTTGATTGACATTAAGCGTGGCTGAAAAGCACTCGTCACTTCTAAGAGATGAAGTGGAAAGTTGGAGTGGGGGGAGAAAGGAAAGGAACTGTGAGAATTTCAATATGAGTGAAAGCCTGGTCTGACAGCCCTCCATTAGGAAAGCATTTTCTGTAGCCGAAGAGATGAAGGAGTGGTTCATTATTCACAAACCCAACAAAATGACAAAAAAAGACAGCGAGTCAAGTATGATCAACGTCATATCATTTTGATAGCAGCATATAGTGTCCACCAAGGTAATGTTTACGGCTCTGAACTGTGTGAAATATCTGCATTGCTCTCAAGAAAAACAGGATTCTTTTTTTACTGAGAGCCACCACATTGTTTAAATATGGTTTGTAAGCTACATGCAATTTTTTAAATAAAATTTTAAATAGAAAATAAAGTGACTTTGATTAAATGCATTAGGCAGCATCACAAGATGAATTACAAAAAGGTCCCTTTAATTTTATATAAAAACAGATCATGTAAAAAGTATATTTTGTTATAATCTTTGAAGAATGCAAAAGCCACATTTTCCCTCTTTCCCTCAGTCTTGATGCCTTAGCCAACCTCTGACCACTTCTGTCAGTCCAACAGTGCTCGAGTGGGCACAACCCCCTCAGGTGTGCTTACTCTTAAATATGAGCATGACATTTTCAATCTCCCTTCTCATTTCCTAAATGCCTTCTTCACTGAGTGTGCATCAAAATAAAGATTCCCATCTGTGCAAAAATTAACAGTGTCAGTTGCCTTGATATCTTGCATGTTGTGTAGAAGTAATGCAGAAAGAACTACATCAGGGTCCTGACTTACAAAAATGCTAAATTAAAAAAAATACTACTACTACTACTACTTCTAATAATAATAATAATCATAATTAAAAAAATAATAATTAAAAAAATAGGCACACTGTGGGTGATTTATGCAATAATGCAAATGGGTTGGACAGACTTTTTAAAATGTTAGCTATGCTGCCCATTTATGACTCTTACTAAATATAATTTATTTTATTTTATTGATATAATGTACAAATATTATATTAAAAATATAAAAATATAACAATATTATATTATGACTTATCATTACAGTTTAAAATCGTTAATATATATAAAAATGTAAACACAAAAAAGAAATGTTTAGCAGAATGTCCAAGCTGTGTAGTTCCACACAATGAAAGTAGAAGGGAAACAGAGGCTGGAAAACAAAATCCAAAATAAAAGCAGTCCATATGACTCATGATTTGAAACTTGAAATTCAACAGAAAATTGTTATTCATTGGAAATTTTGCCTTGAAAACCTTGCTTGAAACATTCAGCTCCAGTCACCATTCATTCATGGAGTCACTTTCATTATGGATAAAAGCAGCTCAGACTTTCTAAAAATATCCTTGACTGGTTTCAAAAGATATTTAAGTTGAACTACTCGTTTAATCTGTTTTCTTTGTTTTGTTTTGACTGGACTTTGATTTTTGATTTGAAACCAAAACCATGTTCCTGGCTAAGTACATCATATGTACTGCTAGAACATGAAGCATTTATTAGGCTCTGAGTCAGAAGCGATATTTTGTACCTGTTTTAAATTTTTATTGGATATGTTTGATTAATTATAAAGAACTATAACACAATGCTGTCAACTTTGAATGTGATATGGGAAATAACAGCTAAGTACCATGAATATTTCATTACTCACGTAAGTCACAGTTCATCATCCAGTGTCCTATTTCACAGCTGGAAAATTACATTTACAGTTTGTAATTGCTTTCAGTTTACAACAATGATACAAATTAGACAGATATTGTTGCTGTGCAATGATAATGTGCAATAAAGTTAATGAGCTTAGTGTTTGGAGCTGGACACAGAATGTTTGGTTGTGCTTCCATATAAGATTTATAGATCTCTCCCTGCTGTCTGCCAATGTCATTATAGCTGAGCATCACCATCCACATGTTTGCACACTTTTTCTCTCACAACTTCCTTTTCAAAGTCAGAGAGGAAGCATGGTTAATGTTATTCCGTGTAAACTCGTGTTTGGTAATCGTGCTCTGGTATCCGCTGGCAGCTGTGGGGTGCTGTCGGGTGAGGGGGTCAGGGGCCTGTCTCCAACAGAGGATGTCTGCTCATTAGAGTTAGGATGAGGACAAGCACCTGCGTCAAATGTCACACTAACTCATTAACTGCTTTACACACAGATGTGGCCACCTAGCCAAGAGATGAGAAGACAAAAGAAGAGGAAAAAAAGGAGCAAACATAGATAAAAATAAATATATGAATGACCATTCAGAGGGATGCATCATACTTGCAGGAGGAAAAGCCAGAAGGAAATCAGAGCAGAGAACAGAAGTTTAAACTGACCCACAACGATCTAGATCTGGTACCTATTTTAGTGAATCTGCCAACGCAAACATCTTTGTAGGAAATGTATGCTATGAACTGTACATATGTTTCATGAACTTTAGGAATAATAATGTTTTTTGATAACCTGCCATATCCCATTAAAATATCAACAAAAAAGTATCCATACAGGTGTTATTTCTCCATCATATCATGGCACATTCGCATGCACATGATGCACTCCCATTAAGAGTCACCAAATTCACTGATTTATATTCACAAAAGAGAGAATGCCCCTTGCTAGCAAAATAATCTCGTAATACATCTTATTAAGAGACTCGCCAATGCTTTAGTGAGTCTGTTAGATCATCCACACTACAAAAAAATAAATAAATAAAAAATCATTGTGAAGAACAACTCCCAAAGAGTTCATAAACAACCTCATAATTTACAAAAGAAGAATTGATGACATGGAAATCTCGGGCAGAGACTGAAAGAAGATAGAGGTATAACTTATGAAAGAATGATAGAAAAAAAGTGCGTGAATAAAAATAAACTTGCTCTGAGTTAAAAATAAATAAATAACAGTTTATGGCAGTTGGGTGCATTGATTCAAAATGAATAAATCAGAAACAAAAAGGTATCTTGCGCCTAGCCAAAAAACTGAGTTCAAATCTATTCTAAGAAACATGAGGCTTTGAGTCCAAGATTAAGGCTCAGATCAATTTTGTTGAAGAGTTGTATAAAATACACATGTGATAAAATAAAAAGTCTTGATGGTGCACAAAGAAAAGAAAAGCAAATATCTCAGCCTTAAAACTATCTTCTGTGCTTCAAATAAATGGTCAAGGCAAAGTCAATACAAGTAATGAAACATTTATATGTAGGCTATTGAAAGACAAAGCTAATTACAACCAATGAGCAAACAAACACACAAGAGCATAATCAATGGCAACTAAAGAGAACTAACCAATGAACCAATGAACATTTTATATACAAGCAACACACCGACTGAGAAAGAATGGTACATTATGCCTTTTGAGGCAAGTAAACTTTAAATGCAACTTCCAAAAATAGATCACTAAATCTAGTGACACTCTAGATTAATGACACTCTTAAGCCTTAAGTTATCTTGCCTAGGGTACTGCTTCTGGGGCTTTTGAAGAAAGTACTGTATAGTGTATGACACTCCTGGAATAGTGTAACAGGTTTTTGCATGGAAAATGGAAGAAAAGAGACAGAGAAAAGAGAAGAAAGGAGACATTAGCTGAAGCTGGATTCTTCTCTGAAGCCTGTGACACTCTTGTGCTCTACCTCTCATTCATCTGTATTCCTGCAGGAGCACTTTGGGCCTCCCTGCATCCTCCGCCATGCCTCCACATTATCGAACCACGTCATGAACAATTCATCGGTGGGATTTCATGCTCAGCTTCCACCCAACATTTAAAGAGCAATCTTTTAAATTTATTAGCGCTTCCTCGCTACAACCAGCCATTCACGCTTGCGTGGTAAATTGCACAAACATCATTATGCAATCCAGTTCAACACAGGCCTTATGTCTTGGCCAATTAAATCAGAGCTGAAAGTTTTGTAGTCTAACAACAGGATTTTGTCACATGCAGACGAAGAGGTTTATCATGCATTTATATCCCATTGTGCCGCTGAGGGATATCCCTTCCCTTCAACATCACTGTAATAAAGTGTATCTGCTTTGAAATGCGATTTGACAAATAGTCCTTTGAGACACTAATGGCTTGAGTCCTATCGTTGTCTAGCTAATGTGTATTGACTGGCATATAGCAGAATGCATGCTCCTATAATTTTACAATCCTCTAATGTTATCCAAGGGATGTCAGCTCTAAAGTGGGTGTTCGGTTGCTAAGAAGAGGATGTAAATTGCGCTAGGCATGTTGATAGTTTAGACGAGATCGAACTCATAATAGCTGAGAAATTCATGGACATGTTGTCTATCTCACAAGATTTGCCACGAAAGCAAAGGAAGTGATCAAAGTGTATCCTGTTTGTCAAGTGACTATGTCGTGGCTGAACACAGGGGCAATTTTTGTCTTACGTTTCCTGTCAGCACAGCCATCATCATAGAAGAGAAACAAATTAGCAGCAATCAACCCTGCATGGCCACATTTAGCCCCTGCACCATTATGTTTCCTCCCAGAGCTGTGTGTGTCCGTCGATGAGAACATTAATATGCAAGCTCTCTGCCCAGAATCACCATAGACACACTAATTAAATCACCCGCAACAGACCGAGAGCAGGAACATTAATGATGACATCCACCACCCCATAAACAGCCATTAAAACTCTCTGAACACAGAAACCCTGACCTTGTTAATGATGCAACCGTTTAGAGGTAAATAACATTTGATGAAAAGTCTGTGGTGAGCTTACTCTGTGTCCACTATCAATGTGTGCAGCTGTCTACATGAACATAAAAGGAAGTTCATAAGAAACTGATCTGACATGTAGCAAGCAATGAGGTATGTAATACCTGGAGATATCTGTTATCTTAAAAACTTCAGTGGCGATTGATTGGCTGGTGCATGTGATTTTAAATCTGCCATCTTTGCTCATGAGAGCCTGGTTATATTTATCAGTTGATAGATAAATGCCATGTGATTACTCACAGGAAAATGATGTCATGACAACACAGATTGGCTGGTGGCGTCAAAAGAACATGTGACTATCTATAACTGATGTTAAAAACAGGGGAAAATGTAGGCTACTTTAAAAAGAATCAAGAATTGACAAAGATAAAACATCTACCATAAAAGTATGATATATGGTTTCAAATATATTCCAAAATACATGGCTAATTTACAATGGTAGTCAATGAAGAAATATAAGGAAAATACACAACTTTTTTTTAACTGCCACTCATATGTGGTACACAAATACAGATAACAGTTAAACTTTGCATGTAGCTAATTTAATACTTAAGCACAAAAAGAATAAATAGCTTATACACCCTAGTGAAAAATAAATATACTAAAATGTATTTGAAATATTTTTTTTTTCATGCTAAGTATACTACAAATACATTTACATATTTATGTACTCAATAAAAATACCCTGCAGTTGTACTTTTGGTATACTAAACTGGTATACCTAAAGTCTGCTAAATTGGAACAACTAATTTTGTACTTAATGTACTTTAATTGTGCAGAAGTAGTGCTGAAGTCCAACTGAAGATATACTAAAGTATATTTGATTGTGCTAAAGTGGAACTATTGCAAGTATACTTCAGGTACACTTTAAATATCTTGCATTTAAAGACCAATATTATTCAAAAATCATGTAATCCTCATCAATAGTGACATTAAAACACATTTTAGGCTCAATATTAAGACATTTGTATTATGCAACAGTAGTACTCCAAATAAAGTTCAATTATAATTTTTATATCAGTAAGTCTGGAGCGATATGTCAGTAAATATGTTAACAGATTTGAACTATACTTAGCATGAAATAAATGTATACATTTTTTTAGTAGGGCAAATTTTAAGTAAAGTCACGCATTTTTAATTTCCTGTCAATACTGTTCAGTAATGAATGAAAATATGCTTACATTTATTATGAATGTTTCCCATTTGTTATGAATCCTTTAGTTGAGCTTGTTACATTGCATAATATTTCCTAATCTGTGATGAAAACATGCAGGATACAAATGATTTAAAATTATTGTGCACTTTAAATTTCAATGGCATTTTGAATTTTAATTGAATATAGAAAAGCCGTGAAAAACCCATTGTATGTTTCTGTTTCTGCTGCAGTAGTACATTACATAAGCACTCCAGATGAACTCTACACTATACAGTAAAACACATTCAAAGGAGCTCCTGAAGAATGTCTGAAGTATAAACCTCCGCCCGCACTGGTTCATGCTACGCTCACTCATAAGAATAAACAAGAACCCAGATGCGCTTCATTTTAACTTTATTTTCACTTATATTCACATAACATTTTTGCCCATTATAGGTTGAGCTGCTGCATACATGAAGAGAATTTAGGACATAAATAGGTTACTATTCATAACATTATAATATTACACTATCAATCAGATAATCAGAAATATTTTAAACACTTGAATATAAACATGTAAATATTTTAAAATGTATATAATGTATAATTAATGATGTATATATGTATATAAAAAATGTTAAATATTATCCTTCTTAATATCTACCCTTATGCAGTATTAGTTTATAAAGACTTTAAGGGAATATATTTTGATTGTATAATGTAATTTTTGATGACCAAATAAGTAAATGCATTTTACTATATGATATGGCTTATGATTAACAATTCATTCATAATAATATCATACACATACTGTACATACACTGAATGCATATTATGACAAGCCAGTAGAATAAGGTCAATCCATATTCTCCTTATGGAGAGCAAGACTGCATTTTTATCCTCATACTTCACCTGCTAACAGGGAACAGCATAATTAGCTCAGCGTCTGTGGTTAGACTGACAGATAGTAACAATCTAGAGTGATTACAAAAGGCATCTCAGCAGCTGCCTCCAAAGGGCCGACGCTAGCACTGGTTCTTCACGTCTAGACTTGATCAAAGTCACACTAAGCAAGATCTAATAAAAGAAACAGACAGGTTTCTCATTCCATTTTGCATATTAAATTTTAACAGATTTCCCCCCAAATACTTTTCCTTCTTTAAAATACTGCCGTGCTGTGCTTTGCTTTCGAATATGAACGCCTTGGATTTATTCTCTCTGAAGCCATGTGAACATCCATTCATCAGTAGTCAAAATGAAATGTGGACAGGAGGGGTTCTGGGAGGCTAACATTCATCTTCACTTACGCCCAAACCCTAATGAAAGATAGCTCAGGCAAATCGAGAGTGTATCATCACGGCTCCAAAACTGCAATGCCGCCTGAGATGCTCCAATTCAAATTCCATCCCAATCAGCTGCCTGCAAATATCCACCGCCTGCCGGAGCTTATATTAACACTGCAGACGCTCTGAGAGCTTGGACATGTTAGAAAGTGATACAATTTTAATGCTATTCTGTGTGGGAGGAGCTGAGGGAGGGTCGGCCCGTCACAAGCATTGGGTAGTAGCAGACATTACTTCTAACTTACACCGCTGTGAAGTTTGGTGTAGTTGTTTAGCTCCATTAGAGAAGTGAGTGTTGCCCTCGGGAGGATGTCTGTGCTCTTGTTCATTAACCTCAACCGACCTGTGTAAGTGAAATAACAGCAGGGGGAAGCTGAGCGCTCACCAATCAGCACTATGGCTTGGGGCAAGACGAACGTCCCTCTTGAAACATTTACTGGAAAACATCCAATAGCTGATTTTAAACACTTCTTTGGCTAGCGTCTAAAGTCTAAAGGAACAACGCTGTTTTTTCTGCATTCTGCATGATAAGGGTCAAACTACTCTTGGAGAGGAGGAAGCAGTGACCTGCCTGCCAAAACAACACCTCTCCCTGTTGCTGTGCTTCTACATTGGTTTGCGGACTCTAAAAGGACCTTTGTATTCATTGTGGACTAATGTTTCCAATGAAATGCCTGTCAAAACTGCACATTGTTCTAAATCGCAAGGCTGAAATAAAAAGTACTGCATGTTTCTCAAAGTGCATTTCTTTCCGGAAAGACCTTGCACAATCTAGTGGTGTTTGTGCACCAAAAACAAAGAATCACTGGCCAACACCTTTCATCTCCTCCTGTTTGGCGTAGGTGTTTTCACAGTATGCAATCCAAATTTCAGCACAGTTCTGCAACAAGGCAAAGCTTTTGTTTACGCAGCATTTACATATGAGCTTTGATTTCCAGTAAACCAATAGCACCTCTAGGCTGCTAATGGATCATAGTAGTATTTGGACCAAAATGCTGTAGAATTTTACACCCCACTAATACCACAAATTGCTGTATTATTTATAACCTCTCACTAGTTCTCTGTACAGTGCAAAGTTGGCGATGCAAAAACACTGAATGCATTAATCATCCAGATTTTCCTGCTCTGGGTGATGATGAACTCTGTGAATGCATCATCAGCCAAGCAGATGTCTTTGAGGCCAGCTTGCATTTGTGTTAAAAACCGCATACAAATCGGATGACATACTCCACTCAATACTACATGCTGTTTTTACAGATTATAACTTAAATATTTTACTATTTACAGCAACATAATAAAGCCTATCTACTGCAGGGATGGAAATTAACTTTTTTGTCCACCGGCCACTGTGGCTGGTGGATTTCAGAATCTACCAGCCACTCAATGTTTTTACCAGCCACTTTCTTGTTTTTAACCGACAATGTGTAACTGCATGTGAAAATTAATACTACAAGATCTACAATACTTAAGCAGTTTATTTAATCTCAAGTCTCAATGAAATACTGACATTTTCTCTTTCTCTCTTATAAGCCGGGCTCACACTGTGCGATTTTTTAAAAGTCCTTTAGGATACTGTCAGACTATTTTGAACATGATGATCATGTCACACTATGGGATCTCAGTTGTCAATGTCAGACCGTACGACAATCAGACGAGGTTAAAACCTGTGCGCGCAAGAAAACGTGTCCGGAGTTTTACATTATCTACCCATACACGCCCAGTGACTGCGAACTGCATTGCACGCGGGACCAAAATGTTGGCTATCATGAAAAGTATATGAACGGCGGCAATACCGGCGTATTTAAGAAGAATAGTGTATGCAGCTCTACACACCCACATGAAAACAGCGGCGCAACCAGTGTTTATATAGAAAAGACAACATATCAGATGAATTCCGTGAGCGGAGGACGGGAGCGCCTCCTCTAAAAGTGTCCGCCGTCCGGGTGAAACTATTTTATGCTATTTTTATTTACCCGCCACGGTGGCCGGTAGGTGAAGCGAGTTTACCCGCCACAACACAAAATCACCCGCATTTGGCTGGTGGCGGGTGCTAATTTCCATCCCTGATCTGCTGTCACAGTGGCCAAACACACAGTACATTTTAGCCAAAAATAAAATGGCACATCTGGATCCAGTAACAAGCTCCATGTCCATATACAGTGGGATTCTGAAATGTTCAAATGTTTGGGGTCAGTAAGATTTCCTTTCTTTTTTTTCTTTTGAAAGAAATTAATACTTTCATTCACCACGGATGAATTAAATAGATCAAAAGTAACAAAAAAGACTACAGGTACAAAAGATTTCTCTTTCAAATAAGTTCTGTTCTTTTGAAGATTTTATTAATCAAAGAATCCTGAAAAATAATGTATCACTTTTTTTTTTTTTTTTTTTTTACAAAAATATTAGGCAGCACGACTGTTTCCAACATTGACAATAATAACCAAATCAGTAATGGCTTCTGAGTATTCAGATTTGACATCACAGGAAAAAATTACATTTTTAAATTAATAATAATATTATTCTGAAATGTATTATCACCAGTATTTTTTACATATATATCATTGTTCTATATACACTACAAAGCAGTCTCTTATGCTCAACTCGTCTGCATTTATTTGATCAAAAATACAGTAAAAACAGTAATATTGTAAAATATTATTACAATTTAAAATAACAGTTTTCTATTTTAATATACCTTAAAATCCTTAAATAAAACATTTTATGGAACATATGAACAAGATACTGTATGTTCAATTAAAAAAAATAAATGGAAAGAATTACATTGTTAGAAAAGATTTCTATTTCAAATATGCTGTATTCATTTATTCATTTAAATATCCTGAAAAAAGTATCACAGGTTTGATCACAGGTATATGATACAATATGATTCTTTGTTGCTGACATTTTGAGGAACATGCAGTACCTTTTATATCAGCTGTGCAGAAATTTTGCAGAAATGTTTTTGTTGTTTTTTTTTACATTTAAAACATCCACAGTAAGCATATTTGTCCACCATCTGTCCACCTCTGCTACAGCCATAGACAGAATGCTCTGTATTGGTGCATTAGAAGAAATTGCAGGGAAGGAGAATCAACAGATCTTAATCAGATGATGTGGTCATTGTCAGAACCTCAGCGAGGCAGATGATGCCTCCGGAAAGGCTGGCGTGTGTGGGCGTGCAAACATCCCTGGGGGGGTGAGTGCAGCTGATCTGTAGCAGGGTAATGACCAGTCAGAGGAGGAGTTTATGTCACAGTGATGTTGAACCATATCAATGTCAAACACTCAGACACTCAGGAGGCATCTGGGAAGATGGAGAGGGCATGATAAACAAGGCTGATATAACCAGTGGGCAACTGATCTCTCTATCATATCTTTCTCCCTCTCCTGTCATTTCTCATCCCCTCTTTGCCTGTCTTCAGCTTTCATAATGTGCCGCATTTATGAATTCTTTCCCTATATATGCAATATGGCCCTGAATAAATGGCATTAAATTAACGTTTCTTTCAAATTTACAGACACTCATTTCTGTCAGACAGACACCTATTCCTTCTGGGCCATCAAACACAGTTTGTAATCTTCTGTGCATAATTCAGTCTTTCTTTCTGTAATTTAGCTATTCTTAATCAGAAAAAAATCATTTGCCAACAAATCTGTATTATCACACATTAGGCCATGCATAATGCAACGTACTGTAATAAGAAATTACAGTACATTTGTAAAGTGCCATCAGAGCAGTTATTGTATCAATATGCATATCTTTGCATTTACTATTTTTGAGAATTTTATAAATTAATATGTATTTCTTCCACTATGGACACTTACATGTTCCAGGGCAGGAACATGAAATAATTCCCTAGCAAGACAAAAAAGTCGTCAATTTATACCAAAAATGTTTCAAATGTAATTTACATCACATAACGTTATCGAACAAAATACATTGTTTTAGATGTGGAATAAATTAAATGTTTTGTACCATTTTGGTTCATAAAAAAACTGTGCTGTATGTCCATTGTTAGACATTGTTACTAAATAAATTGAATTAATAGCGTGAAAAGTTTGTTTTCTAAAAAGTCAAAGGGCTAATAGTGCCCACAGTTTAAGAAACACCCTAATATGCATATCGCTGCAGAATGGAAATAAAAGTTAATACAAATGCTAAAATCCATTACTGCACTGGTTGATAGGTATACAGTCTTCTAAGGTGCCTGCATTTCAAAATTTTCATTCAAACTGTTCTTCTATTTTCTGAATATTATTTAAACAAACAAGATTAGGCAGGTGCATAAACATATGCTAAATGTTAAAACTGCATGAACATTAATTGCAAACCACCCTCCAATGCAAACCAGTTACTAATAAACATGTTTGTCATTCATAAATGAGTGCCTTTACAACTATGTCCAGCTCTCTCAAATCCTCTGCTTCATCTCCCTACATCACATTTATCATTTTATTCACTTCCTTTTTTCTTTTGCTGTAAGCTCTCACTATAATCAGACAAGAGCCTTTTAGCAATTTTATATGAATGCTGGATTGAAGTGTTGCGTATGTATGTGCGTGTGTGTTTGTGTGTAAAGGAAAGAGAGAGAGAGAGAGAAAGACAGAATGTGACAGGGACAGACAGAGAGGAGTCCTGGAATTACACCCTAGTCAATTAGTGTGACATACGCTGACAGAGACGCCACACAAAACAAAGCTTGTGGCCACAGGCAGAGTTTTGCCTTACTAGTGCAGATCAAATTAATAGTGTCCTTGTCAAGGCAAGTTATTGCATTATTCCCATGGAGAAAAATTAAGAGGCTTGGCAGATACCTTGTATGATTGCTGGCATGAAGGATACAGCAATAGACGAAAAATGTTGTATTTAGTATATGATAATAGGCTTCCCACACCTTTAGAGCAACAAACTTCAATGAATCATCAATCAGTTGTGATTACTGGGTAATCACATTCTGTGATTTACATCAGGAACCAGTCCTTGCAATTAATATATTTAAATGATGATATTTATTAACACTGAGAGAGCAATATATAGACAGAACAATTATTATTATTAGCTTTGCCATCACAGGAATAAAACACCTTTTGAAAAATATATTAAAAATAGAAAATGTGTTGTAATACATTTTACAATATTATTGTTTTTTACTGTACAGATCAAATAAAAACATTTACCATCCCCAAACCTATGAACTGCAGTGTATATGTTATCACACAGGTTATCCTCAATACTTTATTTATTTATTTATTTATATATATTTTTTTTTTCATTATCCAAAATCACAATTGCAAACTCTCAAAACTGAAATTCTCAGGTCTTCTGTGGGAACCCAGGTTACAAAAACATGCATTTTATCTATTTTAAGCAATTCATGTTGTCAAAAAAATCTAAAGACTGATCTGAAACATACAGAGAGGAGTGCTCTTCTGATATAACAAAGCTGAAGGAATACACACAGCATTTCCCAGCAACTTATCTCTGCGTCACTTTGTGTCTGAAGCCGTGTTAACCTGCGATAAGCACTCATGATCCTGTGGAGGAGGGTGATCTTTAAGGCTTACATCCTGGCAGAAAGGTGTTAAGCGTTCCCTCATGCTCACCTTTTCTACCTAATCAGGAGCGTCAGACTTCTTGCACACTCGCTGGATTATGAGGGATTTCAGCATCACTACACTAAATAAATGGGGTCTAGTCCAGGTGAATGAGCAGAAGCGTGTCTGGCTGATGCTTTCTCACTTCAAGCCAAAAGGGTTTGGATTAATGAAGCTGAGTCTGACTCTCCTTAGCTCCCGCCCTCCTTCCGCAGATGTGTATAGGCTCATTACAGGATGAAATGTCAAGGGGTTTTGAAATATTCAATGAGCAGGGGCAGATATCCAAGTCTAGACCTGGAACATGTCACTGATGCTGAGCGGGAAAGAGACATATGAGGCAGATGTCATGACACGGAGGTAACAGGCCTGTGGAAATGGCTGGGATCAGACTGTCGTTCTGCTGAAGGGCCAGAGGAAAACAGAGAAACACTCTAACAGCTGGGCTCGCTGACCTTTATTAATAGGGATTAATAAAGACTAGCAGCCAATTCCAGCACAATCACCATTGGTAATGCTTTAACCAGGAGGGTCTTGAAGAGAATTGGTGTTAATGAGGGATATTTGTTAGTTGACAAGTGATGAATGTCCATTGTCCTTTAGATTTAAAGGGATAGTGCATGCAAAAATGAAACTGGCATCATTTATACACACTCATGTTGTTCCAAACCTGAATGAGGAACACAAAAGAAAATTTTGAAAATATTTTGAAGAATGTTTAAACCGTTGTCCTTACAATGAAAGTCAGTGAGGGCCAAGATGATATTTTATGGGAACAAAAAACCATACCCTTACTTAATCCGAATGAAAGAAAAGACATTCAATTACTTGTTATCCAGTTAAAGTCAATTTCATTGAGCTAATTTAGTTGGATTATGTCAAATTAATGCACTTTAGTAGTTTTAAGTCTGTCATTAAGTTTGTCAAAACTCAATTTACAAGGGATTATTCCATGTCAGTCCAACTTCATTTGGTTTAAGGATTAGTGTCACTATATACATTAATAGCACATGTTAGCATGCCAAATATGACTTTTTTTAATATATGTAGTATTTACCCCAATGTTTACCTCATGTAGGAATCCACAGCCAAAGTACAAGCTCCACTCTTCAGCACAATATAGCTCAAAAATACTGTAACAAAAAAATCTTCTACAGTACATTTCTAACATAACTGTACACTGAATATAGCCTTTCTTTTAAGTCTTGCCAAATGGTCACATGCAAAGCATGTTGGGAAATATATAGAATTAAAAGAGTAGAATTTAACAAGTTATGTCAGTAAAAATTTGCATAGTTGCAACCTAAAAGCATTAAGTAAACTTTCATTTTCCAAATTAAAGTGTACTGAACAGGATAAAGTTATATTAAATGATCAAAGATTGTTAATTGAGATAAAAAAAATTTGAAGAAATTTAAAAGCAGCAAAAATCATCATTTTCAATGTACAAACTAATTTTCATTGTACACAAATATTATTTTGTGTTCGGCATACAGGTTTGGAACAACATGAGAGTGAGTAAAAGGGTCAATTATCCCTTTAAATGCACTCTTGGCTAAGCAGTTTACCTTGATTGACTTATACAAGATCTAAAATAGAACACATAATTATTGTGATGGAAAGCCTCCTGCTCTTCCTCCAAATATCTAAAGACTGTTAATATGCAATTTCAATTCCAACAGCTATATCCATTTTAAAACATGAAGTAAGCAAATCAGACCTTGATGATGAGAAGTTGAATTATTGAAAGGTTGTTTGTGTGTCTGTCCTTGCCAGCAGCTACACATCATACTACGGATATTGTTTAGAAATGTCTGAACTAAGGGAAGCTCCTTTTTTACTCTGAAAGACTAAGATGCCCTCAAGTGAGATGGAAAATGTCAAAGTAATTTACTTGTATTTTCTCTATTTTTGGATGTAAAGGTAGCCTCCAACATCGTTTCTTCTTGGAAAATGAGAAATTTCATATACAAGCTATTTTGAGTCAGTAAGAACATTATTTTTTTTTAGTGACGTGACGTGGCCAAGTATGGTTACCCATACTCGGAATCTGTGCTTTGCATTTAACCCATCCAAAGTGCACACACACAGCAGTGAACACACACACCGTGAACACACACCCGGAGCAGTTATATCATACTGTATGCATTCAGTGTTTCTCGTCGCTTCCACAGACCCTTAGAACAGGATGTGCAGATTGCATGGAGATGAATGAGTTTCAGTGGAACACAGCTCATTAAATAAACATATACGTAGAAGACACAGAGACAAGGAGAGAGGGAACACAGAAAAAGGCTGAACAAAGTTAATGGCAGCACATTAAGCCATGTCCTGTGAATATGCTAGCGAATAGAGTTGGGAATCAGAAGGAGCCTGGTGATAATAATGTTTAGTAGTTTAGTGTAAAACTGAGAATGCTGAATGGTTGACAAGCTCACAGAGACTGTAACTTCATATATCAGTTTCTGTGAGGATTTATGCATTCCTACCAGGACTCAATTAACATTCAATAATGACAAGGCATGGTTCACAGCAAAACTCAGACATCTTCGTCAGGCCAAAGAGGACGCCTACAGGAAAGGGGACAGAGTCTTGTACAATCAGGCCAGAAACACACTGAATAAGGAGATTAGAGTGGCTAAGAGGAGCTACGCTAAAAAGTTG